>CAAKHC010005200.1:145065-159752 GCA_901007825.1 Macroramphosus scolopax | reverse complement strand
CTGACTTCTGCACATGTTGGACATATTCTGGTCGCTTCCCAAAGGAGAAACTAAGGCAGATAAGGGTTTCTTTGTTCTGCTGCGAGTGCACTGCTGTCCCATTACACTTTCTGGAGTTGGAGTCTTTTCAGTCTTTTCTTCAGGGCGACCCCAGGGAGAGGAATATTGACATAGTCACACATTATAACAAAAGAAACCACGAATATTATGTAAATGGACAGCAGAAGATGTTGCACATACAGAAATACAATACCGAAAAGAGGAATAAATAAAATTTACAGTAGCTTGAATTTTCCTTCCTAAACAAGTCAGCATTTGTTCCTGAAAATGCTGACTTTTTTGGAGTAAATCAGATAACTGAGGCCTCATATTAGCTTTAGATAAAGTTCTTGTTGCTAGTTGAATGATGGAGCTTCTCCGGTCCTAGGTGGCACCTAATGTATGATTGTTGAAATAACAAATATTTTTGGGATGCGATCGTGTAAAAAATATTTTTAATTTAATTTTGTATTTTTTTATTTTTTTATTAATTTTTTAATTTTTTAATTTTAATTTTAATTTTTATTTTAATTTTAATTTTAATTTTAATTTTAATTTTAATTTTTATTTTTATAGAAAATATGGTCATTCGTAATTTGGTAATTTTGATTTTTTTTCTATCTGCACAATCAATCTCAGACACACATTGTAGTATTGATAATAATATTGTTGTTTGCCTTAAGATATCTGTGGAAGTATCTTTAGAAAACAAACAAATTCTAATGTTACTCAAGTCTTTCTTCTAAACATTTCTTGATTTAGATATCATGGAAACGTTTGGGCATCACCAGGATGGTTTCAGTGCTTATACACAGCACCAGAAAAGGTTTGATCATTCAAAGGATTTCTGGTATCAGACTGCCGATGCCTTTTGTCTCCCCAGCAGGATGTAACGTTCCCCTGAAAGGCCCTGAAAAATCACTTGACAGCATCTGCATGAGAATGCCTCCTGAACACACAAACACACACATTGTGCCTGCAGGACCTGCAGATTCACCCTCAGCGGTACTGAAGGAGACTGATCATCGATTATCTTTCTGGTATCAGATCAGGATCTTTGATTAGTGTGTCCTCTCGTTGGTACCTGGAATCATTTCACCATCGTTTGTCCGACAGACCTGTTACCAGCGAGCAGCGCCGTGATGCACATTAGTGCTGACAGCAGGCCTCCCATCAGGCCTTCCTGCCCACTGTTCCCTTGTTCCACCCCCTCTGAGCTCAGCGCATTCACACAGTTGCCTGCGTTGTCCTGGGATGAACTGCAGCAACATGGTGGTCAAGCAGATCTTGGGCAGTGTGCCGGCCCTGCTGTTAAATCCAGACCCTGCATCCAGCGCTCGTGAAACTTTTATATGGCTTTTATTGTATTAGAGAAGAGGTGCTTTCACAATTCTGGCATTCTGCATGTGAAGACGTGCGGCTGCTTTATGTCTGCACTGACAATAAAGCCTGTTAATGTAAAACGCATAAAGAAGTTAAAACATGAACACCTGATGAAGAAATAGCTTGTAAGTGTTGTCTGAATATTGTGTGTTTGCATGATGTCGCCACTACAATCAATCAGTCAAACTTTATTTGTGCAGAGACTTTTGTGCAGTTTGTGTCATCCAAAGTCCTTTCAGTTCAATGACAAGCTCATTATAAGACCATTCACAGTTTGAGACTGATGCACTCAATAAAGATTTGCAATAGAATTAATGAGGAAAATACAAATGAAATAAAAAACAATGACTGATATGACAGATAGAGTGACGAGAGCATTTTAAAGGATGAAAACAGTGTTGAATACCAAAACATTCTAATCCCATTAAGCGTCTCTCAGGTGCTCCTGCAGTCCTTTTTACAACAGTCGGGGACGATGACAATTAAAATCTGATGGCCCGTTCTGGACCAGGCGGGTCAGACGGGCGGCTGGTGCACGACCATGAATACACAAGTAGCTGAACTTTCAGACAAAGCTCAGAATAACTTCCCCCCTCCCCCTCAGATCACTTGGCATTGTTAGATGCCTACTTGATCATTATAGATTATAGAGCCGAGGCAGCCACAGATTACAACCTGACGTCTCTTCAGACAACAACAAACACATGAAGAAGGTCTGCAGGTATTAGTGTCTGACTCCATAAAACTGCTGTTCTTTAACAGTGAACTTAATCTTTAACCACATGAAACATGTCGCTGCTCTACTTGATCTCCTCTTGATATCTAATGTAATACTCTTTCATTTCCATTCAGTCTTCCCTGAAACTGTTTGGAGCCCCCCTGGGGAGGCCCGCCTCTCACTTTGCAAACCTCCGCTTTAGAGTTTCACAGTGTTTAGCAATCCCCCCCCCCGCCTCCCCCCAGTTCCTTCAACTGTCTGCATGAATGGGAGAAAGACTCCTTCACTGCTGCTGGTGCGTCCACACCCGGCCGTCTTCTAATGAGACATAAGACAGTCTATATATATGCATGAATAGCAATAAGGTCAGTGACACAGACACATGTGATCTGAGAGCGACTTTACACTTCAGAGATACATAGAACGATTCAGTTGGCATATACGTGCTGATGCTGTATATAGACGATTATTTACAACTTTTCCATCATTATAGGTCTGAATTGAAGATGAGACATTTGGCGATGGGTAATAATCATGGATGAGGGAGTGAAGCAGCTGTATGGAGGCACCGCCCCACTCCACGGCTGGAGATCGGTTCACTGCAAAACAAAGACTTTTGACAGTTTAAACCAGACGGTCATGGTTACGGCAGGTAGTGTTACGTCCCCTCTCCACCGTCCTACATGCAGCCCCCAAACTGAAGTCTGTGAAAGCTTGTGCAACTGCTGTAACTTCACTCAGAGCAGCTGTCAATCATGACGTCACTTCCCCTTTTTTATAGCATCAAATATCAAATTAAAATGAAACGTATGAGAGGAATTAAGACCTCATAAGTCTATGGTCCTTTCCTGTAGGGGGGGTCCTGGGTGGGACTGGATACAGAGGGGCACAGGTGTTTTAAATAATGATTTGCGTGTCACAGGTAGAGGGGGTATATTTCTCTAGCGCCTCTCTTACTCGGAGGTATATAGAGCGCATTACAATGTTGCCTCATTAACCCTTTGATACACAAGCTCATAGGGAGCAACTGGGGGTTCAGTGTCCGGCATCGCAACACAGAACAGAAGCAAAGATCCCATTACAGGACGGTTACACTACCACTGGAGCCGCTCCGCCCTCTGTGGCCCCCCTGCGGGGAACCAGAAGTTCACCATCATTAATTCACCATTTCATAGACTCTGTCTCATTAAAGAAATTTGTATCTGCAAGTGAAATCACTTCTCTACTTTGGTAATGAACAAGAGCTCTTACCAGCAACACTGTCACATTGCATCTTAATTTAAAACAACCCCTGGGGAAGAGGGGGGGGGGGGTGGCAAAGGACAGACACGGGGACCAAATGCATTAAACTGTTCAAGCAATACCTCACTTTTTCTCCTTCGCTGCCATGGCAATTACTTTGATGCACAATTTAAAATGATCACACCTATTATAGAGAGTAATGCAGGAGGAGTGTGGCCCATTGATAACAAAGGAGCCGTGTGAGTTATGCCTCCGGGGGCCATGACTCATCACTTAATGGCGGGTGAATGGTGGGTCTCAGACGTTGCTATCTAAAACACATCCTTCCAAAGACTGCACACTACGACGTGAATCATTTTAATAACTTCATAAATGCTTGGAGGAGATCTGAGGGCCTCTTTTACCTGAAATATACAATTCCTTAGAAGTTGTTTTACATCTTTTATCTTTAAGGTGGAAGGTGGTAGAATTAGTATTCAAGCTGTGATGTCCGGCCGTCATCTGTGTCTGTTACTGTTACAGATGACGGCCTGCGGTGGGGTCAGTTTTCTTGTGCTCTGTCAGAGTGTCACTTTGTGGGTCAGCGGTACAAATAACTACACAGATGAGGAGGAAGTAACAGGATCTGTGAGTGCATCAGTGCATCACCGGGTCGTCTGTACGTCCACCACAGACGGTTTGTTTGTTTGTGAGTCTTGTTGGCGTCTGCAGCATGAGCATCATCATAACTAAACTCAGGCAATCAACCAGTCAATGTTAGCTATCACAGCTAAGTTACCTGCGATGTTAATTAGCTGTAATTCACTCAGCGTGTTCATGGTTCAACTATTGACCTCCTGACGGCCTCGGTGCACCGACATACATTCATGAAGGTGAACGTTTCTCCACACAATGAACAAGAGAAGACGAATGATGAGGATGTTTATTGTCATCAAGATAGCAGGTGGTTACACATAAACACACGTACACGCGCACATACACACTGACACGCACACACGTAGGCAAACAAAAGCATAATATTAATTGCACATTATGTCAAACACCAAAAGACGTCAATTAAATGACACAAAGTGTCGCGGCCATATTAAAAACGAATCAGCGGTGATTTACGACGGCTGGAAAACGTACCACGAGGACATATCTGCACGACGACGCCGCTCTGCCTTCCCAGATGCATTTATTATTTAGACGTACAATCAGTTCCCCACAGAACAGTAAAGATTGAGATTTCCCTCACGGCCTGATAGATGCTGTTAAACGTTGATATATATGAATGTACTTTAGTCCACATACAGCTGACAAAGTCAAAACCTTTAAGTGCTCATCATCTGCTACATGAACAGAGCAGCTCTTCTAAACTTATACAAGTTCTCAGTGTAATTTCTTATGTTGCTGCCGGCATGATTTTTGCTGACAGGAGCAGATTAAATAAAACCTCTATGGCAACGTTGTTCTAAACGTTTCAGACACAGTTTAAAGCAAAGCACGTTGCTATATATCGCATAAGCATATTAAAGTCACATTAGACGTCTGTAGAAAAGGTTTCACGCTCACATTGCTATATTTGTCAGTGTTATATGACCAATTATATTTCTATGTATACATGTGGTCATTTTGACGTGTTACCACTTCCCTTATTTTATTATTATTACCGGTAACGTTTCATTTTGTACTGTAACTACTGAACAGTTACAAAAACAATTAGTTACATTGATTCAACGGGGGGCTGAAAGAGATAAAAGTAAGATAAAGTAAAATACAGGGAGTCTGTACAGGCGGAGTTCAGTTTCATTTGGTCTTCTCAGCCGCCGGAGCAGCAGCCGCCGGCTCCGTCTGGACGCCGGCGTCTGTCGAATTCCGCTTCTGACTCTGCAGAGAAAGAACGTTTGTTACAGTGTGCACGGATCTTTACATGTTTCAAGTCTTTAAAGGTTCATTTGTTTGTTCTTTGGGCCCCAGTTGAAGCCTCATTCATCCTGCTTTTTTCTGCTTCTTGACCAAATGTAATTATGTTTTCATTTTGTATCACGTTTTAGCAGGTTTACTGAAATATATAGTTTAGAGATTTAAAACAGATAGTAACAAATACCTCTGGAAAGACCTTTTTTATTTTATATATTTGGTGTAATTAATTACTTAGGTAAAAAACAAACAAAAACAGTTGTTTCATGATATAATAATACATTTAAAACAATTAAATTAAAATTAAAATGAATATATTGGGTGGATTTTCAGCCTATTAGGGGATTTTGGGGGGCATTCCCCCCAAAATATCATGGCAATCCTACTCCTAATCCTATTCTGGATCAGTTTGTGTTTCAGTTTTAGCCCTGATCTGTTGTTGGATGCAAACCTGTTTTATTTTCAATGACGTGTTGCTGCCACCTTTAGTTACCTATTGAGCTGCTGCTGCCATCTGGTGGACAAGAGGCGGCACTACATCACAACATGCAGGACCATTCCAAACCTTTATACACTCAATCAATACGGATCAATACAAACACACCACGTCACAGGTTGAGACAAGGTCTCCCCTCACCAGATGTTTGAAGAACAGATGGATGGAGTTCCTTTTCTCCAGTTTTTTGGGCACATTAGCTGCATCATCTCCAGCTTGGGAGGCCACTGAAGCTGGATTGTTATCTACGACCGTCTCCGGTGTCTTGGCTTTAGGTTCCTCCTTGGCTTTGACTGTCTGAGCTGCCTCTGCGGCGGCAGCGGGGGCGGGGGTCGCCTTCTTCGGCTCGGCGGCCTGAAAGTGGAAAGCTCAACATAATAAAGTTCCAAAGGATTTATTGGATCATTGCATAACCTGAGCTCTACTTATTAGATGGAGTTTGATGTGACGGTATCTGCTGTTAGGATCCATTCTGTCTCGGTGGTTGCAACATGTTGATGAAGCTCATTGTAGCACTACAATGTCTTGTTATGATCCTCATACATAAAACAATGGAGATCTGGAACTGACATGTGTTGCTTTGGATGTGTTTTTAACACCAGACGGAATTGTTGGAAGTAATAAAGGGATAATTCATCTTTTCTCATGGTTTCACTGTATTTACCACTCCAGTAGTTTTCCTGAAGAGCTGAACTCCACTTGTGGAAGCCGCCTGGACTTTTGTAGTCATGTGGTCTAACAGAACCTCAAATAATTCACATGAATCTGTTACTATCTGTTTAGTAAAGTCCACCACTGTTAGTGCTCTGATATTTGAAGGCCTATAAAAGGTGATCTGGTTCTTACTTTGGGCTTGAAGAAGGAGAAGAGGGATGATTTAGAGGGCGTCTTCTTGTCTTCTGGGACAGGCGGCGGCGGTTCTGGCTTGGCAGCCGCCTCCAGAGTCCCGGCTTTTGATGGATCCACCTTCTTTTACAAAGAAAAGACAGAAGGGGAAAGTAAACGTCATTAGCTGTTCACACATTAAAGGATGACGATGAAACGGAGAGAGATGGCAGGAGCTGCCACCTGCGAGTGAAACAGGACGTGAAGGGTAGAAACATGGAGGATCACAGCTGACAGGACAAGATCATCAGAATCAGACCCGGCAAGAGTGAAGAACCCAACAGCAGCATGCACACCAACAAGAAGAAGAGAAACATCCCCGAGGAAGATTCGGACACAATCTGGGAAAAACACATATTTGCTTCCTTGGAAGTATTTTCAGACGACTGATACCACTCGATAACTTAATGACAGGTGACTCAATCCAAACATTCGAGGGTCTGAAGTTGCACTGGTTTCAGTGGAAGCCTGCGACATGAGAAGGACCAAGAGGAAACATTCCATCTTCACCTTCTATTGTTTCGCTCTCGTTGTTCTCTAGTTTTTGTACCTTCTCCTGAAACCAGACGGTTTAGTCGTCTTTATCTTCCATCACTGAAACTTTGTGAAAGTCACAGACTTACCGAAATCCTGCAAAGTTTGACATGTGGAAGGGAGAGAGAGGACAGCTAATGCCGGTCTAAAACCAGGTCTAGTGGGGTATCAAACTTCTGAACTGACGACAACACCAAAGAGCAGGCTTGTTGCGACGTGACCCTGAGTGCATCCTCAGCTAGTGACGGCCCTCCATCACAGGGAGGATTCAGACTGTGACGTCTCTTCAACATCGCCTGCCTGCACCTCTAAAGCTCACAGTCGACTGATCAAACCGTCAATCTAAACACTCCACAAGAAAGCAAATAAGCATGTCTCCTCCTAAACATGTTCGGTTCTGTGGATTTACCTCAGCTTCTACCACCGACTGTGGTGCCTCTACTGCCATCTGGAGGGAAGGAAAGGTTATTTGTTTTCCCCGTCAATACCACGACTGTATGAATGCTGTAGATCACGAGCTGAATCCTTTTATCAGGAAGTAAATATATATATATATATATATATATATAATAATTTACATGCAGCAACGGGGGTGATTTGCTATTATTGTTATTTGGATTGTAATTTCACTGATGGTGCCGTGTAATATTTGGTACATTTGCTACATCACGTCTGGGGCGTCTGCAGAGTGAAGAAAATGAAGGATTAATATTGGTGCCCACTTTCTGCTGATTTACCTGCTCGTTTACGAGTGGCGGTGCCGCCGCCTCCTCCGCCGCCTCCTGAGGCTCAACCTTAATGTCACTCTGAGCAAAATGCAGATGAATCAGAACATTTTAAAAAGCTACACAGATCAGAACATGGTGATGTGATGTAATCAGGGGGAGTCGGAGGATGACTCCACTGCATGAAAAAAAGGAGGAAGACCTCAGGATTGTTCTGTCCGTTTGTTTACCTTGACTTCTACAGCCGCCTGTGGAACCTCGGCTGGTGTCTCCTGCAGAGCAAAACTGCTTTTTTAAACCATGAACGAATGTATAAGCACAAGAAAGATATTGAATTCCAACACAGCTGTGATCCATGTGAGGTCCTAATGTTTGCATGTTCATTCAGATCAGACATTAAAATGAGAGGGGACAGTGAAAGAATTCTGGATTAAGGAAATGACCTTAAAAGACGCTATTGAAAGCCGTCCACCCCCTAAGTGAGCTGCTTAACGGAATAGTTTGACAAACCTTGGAGTTGAAAGAGAAAGATCCTCTCAAGTCTGAGCACTGAATATATTTTGTTACGCTACATTAGCTGCAAAACCGACGAGGCTCGACGTTAATCCTCCTTCATGCACCCCCCAACACTCAGGGGGTCAACCTGACCTCGGGGTCCCTCGGCTGGGAGCACGTCTGTTTTAGTCATCCTCCGCAATGCCAAACACCGTGTGCCCTCTCAAAGCATAGAGACAGGGGGACGTTCACTACTCTGAATCTCACTATTTCAACCATCTCATTAGTTGACTCAGCACAGGAGCAGTAATTTAACGAGGAGGTTTGTTCTCTCTTGGCAACCAACCGTCTCCTTCTACTCACCGTTGGTTACATGTCTAACGGAGAAGCACCTTTTCCTTTTGTTGCCTTGAAACCTTTCCAGTTCCTTTAAGTTTACGTTTGGTACAATGTGACACATCGAGGAACAGGCAACATTCACGCCAGTTGGTTATTCACCTTTGAACGGAAGAGTTTGCTGAGGGTGTCTTTGGCCGACTTTCCTTTGGAGGGCTCCGGCCCCTTCGCAGCAGCCTTCGGTTTTCCTTTCGGCGACGGTTTTGCAGGTTTGGCAGCTGCTTCTCCTTTGATTTCCATTCTGGGCGGCTCAGGAGGCGGCGGCGGGGGGATCAGCATCCCTTTGGATGCTGCAGGTGGATCACACACTTGTGCAACCTGTTCAGAAGAGAGAGCGTTAGAAAGACAAAACATGTATTAGAGCGGAGGTGGGAGCATCATCAAGTCTTTAAACTCATGTCCCAAGTCAGGACAGGCTAACGTCCTCATCTATTCCTTGACACTGAGACGGGAATCCAAACCTCTGAACATTTACAAATGAAGTTAGATGACTTGAATATGAATTAGAATGTTAAGATAATGTGCCTGTGCAATGATCTGTTAAACACTTAATGGGCTCACAGTCGTGGTTGTCGCTGGCTGGTTCTCCTTCTGGCACTATTTGGCAACAAAGAAAATGCAGCAGGTCAGAGATAAAATGAAGCAAATAAAGAAAAGCAAACGTGCAGATGTTCTGTGAACGAAGTTAGAAACAAAATGGTTTTGGAAGCAAGAAAAAAGTCTCAATTTCCCGACGTGACCTGGATTCATGGACACATCTCTGAATCAATCAATACACAATCAATACACAGTGGTACTTGCATGAGTTATGTATTTGACATGTTTGATATGTGCTGAGAATATATTCACCTGATCTTTGGTGGCATCAGGCACAGCTTTTTCCTTTTTGGAGGTTTTAGTCGGAGTCACCTGCGAAACAAGGGGAGGAACACTTACCATTAACTCTTGGATTGTTTTGTTCATGCCACAAGAGGAAGAAATACACCAGCCTAGCCTGACATTAAGATAGACGATATACTTCATGTACTCGCAGAGAGAGTTCTTCTTGCAATTAAACTTTCTGGGCTGTCAGGGCGTCGGTGTATTTTCGAGCGAGGCTTTTGTCAGATCCAACGAGCTGCATCTGTACGAGCCACATCAGGCTGCACACCGACTCCCATGTAAATCCATTCACGGCAATATGAGCTGTCCAGAGCGTCCTGGCTGGAGTGAGTGACGCAGGACAAAAGTGCATATTTCAACCGAGACCATGAATTTTCCACGTTCATAACCATTTGGTTTTTGTGCCTGAACCCAACTCGACTTTCATACACGTCGAAGAAACGTACTTTAAAAAACCTTTAAGTTTCGACTCAATGCAAATGAGGAATCCACATCCGTCTTGTGTCCATCTGACCCCGTCGTGACCCCAACGTGCCTCCGTTTGCAGAGTTTCTGCTTTATGTTGATGTAAAAATACAATCCAATGACTCAAACTGGTGTCTTGTGTGTGAACATTAAACGTACGGGGAGTCAGAAAGCTGAGCCGGGAGCGGATCTGACGTGAAGGTGTTTATTTACATGCCTGTTTAAATCACCCCAATTAAATGCTATTAAATAATACATGTATTTGCTGACATTATTTATTCATAGATTCTTATTCCACTTAATTCACTGACATATTTGTTTGCACGTGACTGTTGTCATGCGTGCAACACGCTGCTCGAACAACGAGTCTCTAGTGGGATTAATAACGCCGTCTGTATCTGTCAGGAACAGACAAAATATTATTTAGATGAAAACAGAGAGCTTTCATGAATGCAGACATAGGCCTTTATGATACGCTGACCGAGGCACACTGGCATCCCTGACTGGGCACATACAGCACACGCGCTGTCATTGTGGCAGCTATTGTGCTCCGGAGATGGCGTAGGCCTGCCCTCGCTCTATCTTCACGAATCTCCACTTCCATCTGCACAGGCCTCCCTTGTGAGCTCACACTCCGGCGTGAACAATGGGCCACCACATTCCCGCATGTTCAAAGGCTTGATTAGCATGGCGCTGCGGCAGTGGCAACTCTTTAAAACGGCACAAATCCAAAAGACAGCATGATGAAGAGGAATTACAATAGCTGCTTGTTGGAGGGTTTTCTTGCATCAGGCGCCGTCATCGTGTCATGGATACCTCCACTGACCAGGTCCTCTTCCCACACACACTTAAAGCTCATTAAAACACTATAAAGAATTTTTTTGCTGTTTGCACTGCTGATTGCTTTCAGTTTCCACAACTGATAAAAGACCTATTTATTTCCAAGCAGATCAAATTTGACACGAGAAGCAATAAAAACAATCAATTTTCCTGATTCGTGTCACTTACTAGTGTTTTGAAGAAGTTCATAACTGGATTTTCTTCTGCGTCTTCCTCCTCTGGGTTCGGGCTGTCGGCTTCGGGAGCTTCGTCTTCCTTCTGTTCGGGCTCTACAGTCACACTTACTGGCTCCGTTAATGTTACTGACTCTTGCTTTAGGTTAGTGGCCTCCTATACACCATCACAAAGAATTAGCCTTTTGAGAATTATGCCGGAGCAGCGGAGCTGATATGCAAGCGGAGTCTTAATCGCACCATTGAGATGGGAGCCCAATTCCAACCATGCCTCTGCCTACTCGGCGAATTGTCAACAATCAGCCTTTTATCAATGCGAGTGTCCCACCCCTCACTCATTGATATTCAACAATGTGACAGAGTTATGCCCTGAGAAATGTCAGAAACATCAAATACCTTGCTGTCCTGAAGCTGAACATCTTTTAAAATACAGAAATGACCAACCTTGAGTTGATTTTGGTGATTTGGTTTATCAATATTTATCTATTTTTTTTATTCAACACAGGGAATTATTGTGTCAAAAAAATAATGAATGAAAGACATTTTCAAGTGTGTAAAATCATTTTCTTTTAATTTTATTGGTAAATGATTCAGTAGTTTTCGGTGCGAGCTTCATCCTGATGTATAAAAACACGAGCACGTGGCATGAATATAAAACAGAACTCATTTCAACAATCTTGTACTACGTACGATTAAACACATTAGATCCTAAAGAGGTAAACACACGACTACAACGGACAGAAGCTTCACTACTGCTTTTCCTTCGGAGACACATGGATGGTGACGGAAATACTGTACGCGAGGGAGGTGACCTCCAATCCCCCGAGATTAAAAAGTGATTCTTCGACAGCAGACGAACATGCTGACTGCACCCTATTGAGTAAAGCTCTCATCTGTTCCTGGTAGGATGAAGTTGGGAATGAGGTGCCATCATTTGCCTGAACTTCTGTTGTGTTGGCACTCGATTCATCAACTGCCCCTGTGAGGTTCTCTGGTTCCTCTGAAGGCTCAAGGGTACGTTCAGCTTCAACGACATTGTCTGTAAGGTGGAGGTCAACATCCGAAGCAGCAACTTGAGCATCCTCAGTGTAATCAACATCTAAATCCCCATGAACATTGTGTGGGTTGTCTGTACCGTCATCTTCAGTAGACTCCCGGATCACCACCAGTGCTTCAGTTGGAGGTTGTTGCTCAGGAAGGCTTTCACGCTCCTCCGCCGGCCCTTTAGAAGAGACCGGAGCAGATGCCAGGACTTCCACAGCAGGCACAGAATCTTCAGCCTCAGCTAGGAATATCTCCTTCACGTGCTCCACTTGGATGGAAATGCAGGGCTCAGATTCCTCTGTGGTTTCTGTTGGTGGCTCATCTACTGTTTGCACATCATTGGGTTCTTCAACTACGTCCTCAGCAACTTCAAGCTTCTCTGAGAGGCCTTCAACCCTCGACTCTTGAATATTCTCCAACACCTTAGGGGGGCTTGAATTCTCTCCAGGGTCCTTTGGGATTTCTTGGCTTTGTTCGGGAGCTTCAGCACTTTCAGATTTTGCCAATGCCTCTACAGATGCTTCAATTTCTTCTTCTGCGATATCACATTTCTCCACAGGTTCCTCCAGAACGTTAGCTTCAGTGACTTCCAATTCAGTCGATGTTTCTTGGACTGAAGTGTCCACCTCAATTCTTTCTGGAACTGCTTCAGTTTCCTCCGATGAAGCTGGCATTGCTTCTTCCTTTACCTCTTCAATGACTGTCTTATCTTCAGATGGCATTACTCTCTCCCGGAGGTTGCTGTGGATTGGTAAGGCTCACTTCTGGCTCTGCAGAGAGGAGCACAAAACATGCTGCATGGATTTCCTCTTCTACCAGAAGCCTGTCGTTAGCCGCTGCAGGTTCCTCAGGAGTGATGGCACTGGTCTCCAATTGCTGAGAGAGGGCATCAATTGCTTCCTGTGGTATCTCCTCAGCACATCCTATGACGCTGCCAGCACTGGCTTCTGATTCCATCTCAGCATTTACATCGTCATCAAACTCAACTTTCTGTTCTGTGATAAGGACTTCGGGAAAGGAATCATTTTCTTTGGTAGGAGCTTCCTCATGGACACTATCACAGTTCTCGGAAGGTTCATCTGCAGTATTGGGGCCTTGATTTTCCTGTGCACTCATTTCTGGTTCAACCTCAACTGCCACAACATCCTCTGCAGGGACCCCTTTATGAACACAATCCATCTTTACTTGAATTTCTGACTCAGGAAGGACAGAAGGTTCTTCAACCTCTGAGATCATTTCCATCACCATGGCGACTGGCTCTTCGTCAAAGGAGGACATGCCAATTGTTTCCTCAGCTTCTGGAGGCCCTGGAGTCCCTGGGGCCTCTGGAGCCTCAGAATCTTCTGGGTCCTCTGGTGCCCCTGAAGGCACTGGAGTCACTTGAGCCTCTGAAACCTCTGTAGCACCTGGAACCTCAGGAGCCTCTGAGGCCTGTTGGGCGTGTGGCTCATCATACACCTCTGCAGCCTCGGTAGCATCTGGAGCCTTGGATTCTTCAGGAGCCTCTGAGGCCTCGGACTCCTCTGGAGCTGCTGAATCCTCTGAAGCCTTTTGGTCATCTTCAGCGTCATAAGCCTCTGGAGCCTCCGAGACCGCCATAACACCTGGAGCCTCTGCAGTCGCTGGAGCTTCTGTCGCCTCTAGCGCCTCCGAAGCCTCTGTAGCAGCTGGAGCCTCTTGGTCATCTTGATCACCATGAGCATCATGAGCCGCTGTCACCTCTAGAGCCTCTGTCACCTCTAGAGCCACTGAAACCTCTGTAGCACCTGGAGCCTCCGAGACCTCCGTAGCACCTGGAGCCTCTGCCGCTTCTGGAGCCTCTGTAGCACCTGGAGCTACTGTCACTTCTGTCGCCTCTAGCGCCTCTGTAGCATCTGTAGCCTCTGTAGCAGCTGGAGCCTCTGTAGCAGCTGGAGCCTCTTGGTCATCTTGATCACCATGAGTATCATAAGCCTCTGTCGCCTCTAGAGCCATTGAAACCTCTGTAGCACCTGGAGCCATTGAAACCTCTGTAGCACCTGGAGCCTCCGAGACCTCCGTAGCACCTGGAGCCTCCGAGACCTCCGTAGCACCTGGAGCCTCTGCCGCTTCTGGAGCCTCTAGTGCCTCTGAGACCTCTGTAGCACCTGGAGCCTCTGCAGTCGCTGGAGCTTCTGCCGCCGCCGGAGCCTCTGTAGCACCTGGAGCCTCTGTAGCCTCTGTAGCACCTGGAGCCTCCGTAGCACCTGGAGCTTCTGTAGCCTCTGTAGCACCTGGAGCCTCTGTAGCAGCTGGAGCCTCTTGGTCATCTTGATCACCGTGAGTATCATAAGCCTCTGTCACCTCTAGAGCCATTGAAACCTCTGTAGCACCTGAAGCCTCCGAGACCTCCGTAGCACCTGGAGCCTCTTCATTCACTGGAGTTTCTGCCGCTTCTGGAGCCTCTGGAATGCCTAGAATGTCTGGAGCCTCTTGAGCTTCAATAACTT
>CAAKHC010005200.1:96735-109973 GCA_901007825.1 Macroramphosus scolopax | reverse complement strand
GAAAAATACTGCGATTATTAATCAAACACAAATGATTTGGAGTAAAGCTGGGGCCCCTGTGAGTCTGGGGCCCCTGGGAGTCTGGGGACGCTATGAGTCTGGGGCCCATGTGAGTCTGGGGCCCCTGTGAGTCTGGTGCCTCTGCAAGTCTTGGGCTCCTGGGAGTTTTAGGCCCCTGGGAGTCTGGGGCCCACGGGAGTCTTGGGCCCCTGGGATTCTGGGACCCCTGGGAGTCTTGGGCCCCTGGGATTCTGGGACCCCTGGGAGTCTTGGGCCCTTGTGAGCCTTGGGCCCCTGGGAGTTGGGGCCCCTGGGAGTCTTGAACCCCTGGGAGTCTGGGCCACCGTGGAGTCTGGGGCCCCTGGGAGTCTGGGGCCCCTGGGAGTCTTGGGCCCAGTCTGGGGCCCCTGGGAGTCTGGGCCACTGCGTAGTCTGGGGCCCCTGGGAGTCTTGGGCCCCTGGGAGTTTTGGGCCTCTGTGAGTTGGGGGCCCCTATGTGTTGACATTGCACAGATGGTGTATGCTGTAAAGTAAACTTGAATCATTTGACAGGACATTTTAGTTTTATTGACTTCCAACTGAAACCAGACTCGTTCTCTAACGTCGAACCTTCAATCAGAGATTCACTGTTTAATCAGGGGCCTCAGAAACCATCTGTAAACACAACATTGACATTGATCACGTCTGAATTGATACGACAACCTCGCTGGCAGTTTTCTATTTACACGTCCACCACATGGAGCGACATGAAGATCGTCTGGGTGTCGATTGGATTTTTGGCGTTTTATTTATTAATTGAAACAACGAGGTGAAAGATGTTAAGACGCTGAGCTGAGAGGAACTCCAGCCGGGTTTTGTCGCTACAATTGATGAAGTCGTCAGGAGATGAATTCTTTAGAAGAGAACAAACAAGGGCTTTCTGTGTCTGAACTTTATTTCACCAGGACTTGCAGAGCAGAGACACCAGACCACCGGTACCGATGGCTGTGACTCACGATACGAGGAACCACGGTCAGTTCTGTATTGACGAACTGCAGTTCATTGGATAGACGTCCCAGGATTTGGGCGGTGCTTGGTTTTTGCTCTGTCTAAGTATTTTAGGTGAGAAGAAGGCAACGCAGTCATCTTCATATTTAATCAGCACTCCAACAAGCAGGTTGGTTTGTCTGCCTTGTCAAAGAATCACCCAAAAACTTCAGTCCACACGGCAGCAGGTGCATGTGAATGAGCAACAGGTCTTCTAGCCGAAATGTGTGTGATGATTTAAACATTTGTCATTCTTCTAATACTTTTGCAGATATATAATCAGACATGTGTGATTGTTACGGTTGTGGATAACAGGGGGGGGGGGGGGGCTGTAGTTTGATCTGACCATCACCAGGTGGCTGCGTTGCGCCTGCTGGACCTCATTTGCACAAAGGAGTTGTCTTTATTATACAAATTCCGATACGTCGAACGCTCCATCAACTCCACCTGTCTGATTCAGTGTGTCTGACAACAGCAGCCTTCATCTGCAAATCCATTTGTCCTCAACATAAACTATCAATTTTCCCTTTAAATAGGTTTAGCAAAATAAATTCGTCGTATGTAAACATGTCGGTTACGCCGGCCACCGTAATTCATCAAACGCAAATAAAAGTATCATCAGTGAGTTTTTGTAATGAGCCCTAATTCCTCTTTTCATCCGCCGGCCTCCATGTTCATAGCAGTTCACACTCGTACATACAAACATCAGTTCTTTAATGATGAGACGTCACACTGGTCGTCACCCACCAAGCAGATGCACGTGGATGCAACAGATGTCATGGAAAAAGAAAATCTGTATGCCGAACAAGTCAGAGGCTGAAAAGTACATCTGGGTTGGTTGAGTGTTCCTCTGCGGGGCTGCTTGAGTGACAGGAACATACAGCCGCAACAGGGAACACTGCAGGTATTCATCCGGACGGAGACTCGGCACCTCCAGAGAATCCCAACGACCTCCAAAAGCTTATTTCCTCTCTTCTGGGATCCACATCCAATCGATGAAGCAGCAATGTTTTGATTATACAGCGACAACACATTATGAAGAAGTCAGAGAGCTTCTTCTTTTTTTTCTTACAGAGGGAACACGAGGAAGCCAGAGAATGTTGAGTACTGCCATCCGCCCACGAGGTTTCCCTTCTCCAGCTTTAGGTAGACTTTGTCCTCTTTGTCTAGATAGAGCAGAACTCCGTTGGTGGCGGCCTCACGGGTCACGTCTTTGTCCCCCGCAAAGGCCGAGATGACTGGTTTCCCATTCAACATCAAGTTCACCTGGGAACACAAATAACAATGAGCGAGGGAAACAGTGGAAGAAAAGATTCACAACATTTTAATTTAGAGCCAATTAAATAAAATAATTGCTGTTAACAGGCTGCAGAGGAGGTTCCAGGTTTATTCTGCTGTCACATTCTGTATGTGGATGGAGCTTCTTTTGTCACTAATGATGAACTGAGCTCTACAAAAATACATTATTGCAGTGCAGTACTCTCTGATACATTCCCAGAAGACCAGCAGGATGCATCAAATACACCAACAGGTTAACAACGGAGAGACAATTCGCAGCTCTGGGAAATGAATAAAAAAAGGTACCTGGATGGTTTGACTCTGGTACACTTTAATCACATGGAAGTTAAAACTGTAGATTCCTTTTCTTGGAGACAAAAACACAGATTCAAATGTGAAGTAGTTGCCTATGTTCACAAGAATCTGTGAGAGAGAGAGAGAGAGAGAGAGAGAGAGAGAGAGAGAGAGAGAGAGAGAGAGAGAACATGTTGTGACAAAGGTGGACAAGCGGCCAGCACCAGAACATACGTGTTGATATCAACAGGGCTTCAGGATCAACTGGACAACAAGCCACCAACACATTGATTGTTCTATCTTTAGGTTCGTACCTGCACAATGAACCAGAGAGACGATCACAACGTCACAGACTCAACGACAGCGCAGGAAAACAACATTCATCAATGAATTACACATGTGGAATACTTCCTCGTCAGTCCTGCGGTCCTTATAGACGGACAGTTAGCACAGAACATGATTGTTTTTGCAGTAGAGGCTCTTTTCAATAGAAACAGAAACACCGCAGGCTCTCTGAGATGTTCCAGCATTGATCAGCACCAACCAGATTACTTGCTCTCATTATATAATTCAACGGAGAGGGCAGAGGATCATCACACTGCCCACAGCTGCATGACTAATCAAAGCCTCTTGTTTGATTTGTTAAGGGTGGAGGTGAGGGCGTGCGCGTGTAGGGGGGGCGCGTGCGCGTGCACGATCTGCAGGACGCGCGCCCTCAAACATAATCGAGCCACTTTGATACCTGCACTCGTGCAGTGTCCACACCACTCAACTCAGGGGGGAAGCTAAGTGAAAAATCTGCAGCCCCAGACGAAGCTAAAGGAACATTTATCATAACAATACACTGACAGGAAAAGATCGATATGTTCAAATATTAATTACAAAAGTATTAGAGGCCCATTTGATCACTTTTTTCGTTATTTGATAGAGAGAATTGATCATTAATAATCTGTCAACCTGATCGAAGTAGATGATTCTTGTCTTGTTGCTCATCTCCGACGGCTCGTGGTTGTTGCTCCGGACTGCAGAGAACGCCACCTTGGAGTTGGTGGCGCGCACGGAGATGCCGAGCGGCGAGGACGACGCTCTCCAGTCCGTCGTCGGGTTCGAGTCGCACACAACGAGGCATTTGCCCTCCAGGACGATGGGCTCCGTGTCGTTCTGGGCTCTCGCCACCTCAGCGACCACAGTCCAGCTGAGCATCAGTATGAGGGGGTTCACCATGGCTCTCTGACAGCTGCAGGTGCGCCGATTGGAAACAGAGAGACCGCGTCCTGCACCGCACAAGTTTCCGAGTCCCTCCGCCGGTCTCCCGCGCCGCAAACGCGTCAGTGAAATTCTCTCAATGGATCCACAGATGTGCCATATCCAAGAGAGACATAACCAACAACAAAACCCTTATTAGTCTAAACCTTGTTTTGTAAACCGCCAAACAGAGATCACCGACTGTCTCATTGTCAGTCAGACTTTATGGAAAGCTCGCGCAGGAGACACAAGTGGAGCATGTGAACTGTTTCAGCTGTGATTTGTTCCAGTGAGATGTAGATCCGTCGATAAACTGTCCATCGGCTCCGATCCCACTCCGCGTCTGTCAGCAGCTGTTCCCCACAGTGAGGTGCTGCGTGCGAGCGCGCCCTGACTTCCACTTTACGCACGCACATCATTAACTGCCTCTGCGTAATTGAACAAAAGTCTGTTCTTCTCCATAAACACAACGTGCACCTGAAGTATACAATCATTGATACATATTATTATACATTCCAGGAACAAATACCTGAATACATTTAGTTAGTTTCCAGTTTTGAAGGACTCTATTTTCTAAATTGGACTTTCTAGTACATTCGAGATCTTCTGTCCACTCAGGCTGAAGGTTTCAGACAGCATTTTACTGCACAGTTGAACTGGAGTTATTTCCTTAAAAGCTGATTAATAAAGCAAATGTTTGACTTCCAGGTGTCCAGAAGTCAATGATGTGATCTTTACTCTTTATATGGTTGCCATAGTGACATCATCTTTGGTATTCAGCGCTGTGAACCAGTCTGCACTCACTGACACTGGATCATAATGCATTTATAAGACTTAAAAGGCCTCAGATATAATAATCAGAAGGAAAATAAATGTCTGATGACGCAAACCGCTTGTGCATTTATTTCTCAGCTTTCAGCTGCCGGTCTGTTTTAATGTGCTGCATTAAGGCGAAACATGTTCAGAGGGGAGTGTCCTGTGTGAGAATACAGACAGAAGATTAGAGGGCCTCGCCTCTGTCCTTGTGTCTCTGTAGGCTCCTCTTAGACCAACAGATCTATATTATTGTCCTTCCCTGAACCACCGGCTGCTTCTGAAATGTTTGAACTTTCTAGCAACCAAATGGACGTGAATACAAATCAGATGATGTGATAAATCAGAACATACTGGAAGTACCTATCTATCTATCTATCTATCTATCTATCTATCTATCTATCTATCTATCTATCTATCTATAGCCGCATGATTCTCTTGATGTTGTATATTTATCTCTTCCTCTGTGTTTCTCACCTGTGAAGGTCTCTTATTAATTTGATGCCCATCAAATCATAGTTTCTGTTCCCGGCTGGACTAAGATTGATTGATGAGCATCAATTAATCTGTCAGCCAGAATAAATCCACAGTGACAGAAGGAGCTCCTCTGCAGGGGGAAAGACACCGAAATAGAAAGTAAGCCTGCAAGTGGACAAACAAAATGTATTAAAACATAAAGAACAGAGTTGGATTGGAGGGCTTTTATTTCTATATGTCTTATTATCGGTCTCTTTGCCTCCAGGCCCGTCCTGACGCCCACGTTTTAATTTGAAAAGCAGTACAATGACAACAGGGGTAAAAAGGATGTAATGATCCTATCTGGCTACAATTTGAATCCATTGAAATAAACTGTGTAAATATTGAAATAAGAGATTGTGTTTGACCTGCGACTGAATCACCAGTTTTTCAAACAAAGCAGTGGAAACTTTCCTGCTCAGTAAGGATCCAGATCGTTGCACCTCGTTTACAAACGGTGTTTCTCTGCTTCGCTGATTAAAATGTCAGACACATACAGGAATACTTCTCTATAGGTGGATTTAGTTTTGCTCATCATGTCTTGCCGCAGTGAAATCCTGACTACAGCACAGCCTTGAGACGCCTCCCGGATGGGAAACGTCCTCGACCGGAGCTCAATGGCATGTTTACAATGATCCCCCATCTAAAGTACACCAGCCTCAGCTGGCCTGACTGATCAGACACCGACTGAGACAAACCCAAACAAGCCACTGACAGGAACTGATGTGACATGAATCAGTTTTATTTTCTAAGACGCTGATTTCCATCTTGTGAACATGAATATAACACACAGCACATTCAACGGAGAACATCCACTTTTTCACTGTGCCTGAGGCAGGATCTGTTAAATAAACATATTAACTCAGTAATATCTACAGTGTAATTCATATAATAGACATATAGAGATGAACACCATGACAAGCCAGAATATCTTGATCATCGCCCCCTGGTGGCTGCTTGCAGTATAGCTCATAAATCCCGCCACCTCCATTTTCACGGATTGGCCAAAATAAAAAGTCAAGTGTTCATTTTTCTCGTGAGTTTAGTGTTAATTAGTTAATTGATGCTGTAAAGTGATGTCATGAGTAGCAGACGTATTCACGGACTTCTGTTTGGGAACCGAACCGCAGGTGAGAGGGGATGTCACTAGCTTTCAATACCTCGTTTTCCAACTGTAAATATAAGTTCAGCATTAAGTCTGGCGGGACGTTGACGCCGCGGTTCCACCCCCCCGTCAACTGCTGCGCACGCTCTGGTTCCAAATGATGTCATCAGTGTTGTATGGTTGATACTGGTTAATCCTAACCCATGACGTCAGCATGGGCCTTCTTGAAGTCAAGGACGAACTGACCGAGCAACCTGAAGAGCTCCTGGGAGTCCTGATCCGCCGGTTCTCCGAATTTCACCTTGAAAAGAGAAAAACAAAATTTGTTTCTTGTAAATACAAAATGTAATCTGGCCAACTTTCCTCTGAGTAACAGGTGCATTCACTCTCAGCAGTCTACAGTCACCTCATATTTGTTCTTCACAGTGGACCTTTGATGTAATTACCTCAAACGCTGCTTCCGCATGAAATCCCTCGCCTGAAGGAGGTGGAGATGACTGGATACTAACAATAAGGTCGTTAAAGGTCCCCGACCAAAATCTAATCCTCAAGTCAAACCATGCAAAAGGGTCGCAGGGGCTAAGTGTGCTAATCGTCTCGCCGCATGCCGCTGACTGTGTAGAATGACGTTCAGGCTCCTCTTCTCACCACGGATCTAAAATACCATTAGACGCCTGTGTTGCCATTGTGTTAATATGATGACTCATCACATAATATCCGTTTTAATTGCAACCACAAACACCCTGAGAGCAATAGCTGCACATTGTTTAATACGTTACTACGAAGCCAGAGACAGCGGGAGATTATTTTTGGTTAAACAAAGGAAATCAAAGGGAAACTAATTAATCCCCTAAAATCAAAGTTAAACAGGAAGCCACTGCACACAACACTCGTACAACCGATACATGTTGTTCTTGCACCTTGTTTGTTGTCGGAATTAAACCAACATGAAATGTGTAATTAGTGATTTTACGACGATCTGTTTGCCTTTGGACGCCTTCCTCGTTCGGCAACATTGATGAGAGACTGTGACGGTGATCATGTAGCAACACTGTGGTTGAAGTCTGGTTAGGTTTCAGCAGGTCTCATATTGATCTGAGCGGCTTTACATCGGAGTTTAATGGACAGACGCCGAGGCCGAGGCAGAGCGACCTGGAATGAGAACATCTCGCTCAGCCACAGTTAAAGCTCGGCCTGAGAGAAAGAAGAGCGTAAATCCTCCGCCTGCAATAACAGATTCTTTGGCCAAACACTTAAGGAAGCAATAACAAGCTGTAAACACATTTCAGGGTTGACGCTGATATGACAAACCTGTCGGATGAATATTTATGTCTGATTCTCAGGTATCAAGGTCCTAATGTATCAACAGCAATACTGTTAACATGCAGCCGACATGGCGAAACATTAACATTGATTTATAGCTGAGTTGGAGAGTTGAGGAGGATTTAAGTCAAATATCTACCCACTGACAAGACAATGAGGACGTCCAACATAGTAGGTAGAAATGTCAATACCTTCTGCCACACAACAAGGTGTTCCACAGTTGTAGAGATGTTTACTGTGAGTCTCATATGTTAACCTGCAGGCCACTTAAATCATGTGGATGTGTGGAGAGGCCTGTGCAGCGAATCTAATTGAGGTGCAAGTATAACACAATTCATCCTCATCATATCTCAGCGCTCCGACACTGCAGGAGGAGGAAGAGGGCTCTCTAGGATGATGGATTGTAGATAAAGATATGGGGAAAGGTGAGAAAATAGGCACTATCGTCTGTATTGATTGTTTTTTTTGGGGAGGGGAGTTTAAAAAAAAAAAAAGAGGAGCCAGGTTGTCAGAAGTAATCTTGAGCTGGAGTGAGTGAGGAAAGGAAAACTATCTTCTTTATAGACGACGTGATAAAAGAACATACAGAGCTTCCACTAAATCTGATGTTATGTGTGACAGAGGAGGTTTTCTTTATGAGAGAGCTGATGCTTGAAACCAAGAAGAGAAACTCATTAAAGATTATCACCAGCAGACTGCTTCAATCATTAATACTGGAATATGGTATGAGGTCGTGTTTCTAGGATAAGACTCAATGTCCTTGCAGCTCTGATGCTGTTTGTTACCATCTGCAGACGAAGCACCGACATCAGGACGAACTCGTCTCTCTTAACTTCTGATCACAAGCAGCTATTGTTCACAAATCCTGAGGTAAATAAGTATTTCACAGCAGACGCTGGCCGTTAAAGGACGAGGAAGCCTCGGCTACACTGTACATCATCACGTAAGGACACCTGGTGGAAAAGATGTAACCTTGTGGGACTCAAACATCCAGTGTGAAGATGACAAATAATGGAGGAGGGCCAATGTGGACGCTACTGGAAGCAGACAGGCCTTCCATCTTTGAAGGCTGCTCAGAGGACATATTGAAATGATAACTCAGGGATTACCAGTATGACAGAGTAGAGTTTCTTCATCTCCTCACACGTCTTCGTCAATTCAGAGAGATTCTTGTTGTACTTCTCGACCGCCAGCTGGGGAGTAGAAGAAGAAAAGAACTTGGTCAGTCGCTGCTAAGTGATAATCCTTGTGGAGTTAGTTAGAAGTGAATACTGACCGCCTCTGGGAACAGGCAACCTGACATATGAACAACTTATTGAACTGCATGTATAGTTTATGGAAGTAGCTCAGAAGACCAGGCCGACACCTCGGGGGTTCGTCCTGGTGAATGACGTGAGCACCACAGCGATCTGACGCCTGCAGCTTTAGCTTAATGACTCCTGACTCCAGCTGCACCATCAGCCCGTGTACAGTCTCCTCATCGTTTACCACCATGAGGCACCTTTACATAAGTACACAGGTTACTGCACCTTCAGGTCTTTGGAGAAGTTTGCATTTTGAGCGGCGACGTTTCTCTTCTTGGACGTTTTCCTGTACTGAATGACTTTCTTCAGCTCGTTCTGCAGGACTGCAGCAACACACAGACACACACACACACGCACACACACTTCACATCACAATGTGATCATGGTGTTTCCGATAAGTAAACTGGAAAGATCAAGTGTTATTATTCCACTGCTGTTGCTTTCTCATAAAAACTTTTCTTTCTTTTTTTTTTGGGGGGGGCGATGCGGTGTTACAGCGTCCTCAGCAGATTCATGAACAACCGTCAGTAGTAAAATGTGATCTACTCACCATCTACCTCTGCGGTCAGACCTTTGATGGACGCTATCCCAGAAAAAGAGAGAGAAAACCCACATCACTTAACTAATCAAGGAAACTTTACCGACCTTTTTTCTGCAGTTTATTGGTTGGCAAATACCTCCGGGGACAGTTTCAAATTCTGCCAACTCCTGGGTAAAAGAGGCCAAGCGAGGTTCATGCAACATGATCTGCTCCACAAGGGCATGGAGCAAGGTGAAGTTCTTGTCCCTCCCGCGGAGCTGAGAGAGCTGCGGATTGGAGAAGACACACGGTGGAATAAATAAAAGGGCACGACCTGCACAAACCTGCAGGCCGCTGCCAGGCGGGAATAATTACTCGTCACATGAAGGGAGGAAGAGATGCAGGTGTGCTGTGTGTCTACATGCAGCAGTGAAGGCCGGACAAAGAATAGGACGCCATTGGGGAGGCACGGCTCAGGAGGCAGAGTGGCCGTCTGCTAATCAGAAGGATACAGTTTGATTCCCCGGCCCCTCCGGCCTCCGTGTCCAAGAGTCCTTCAGCAAGACACTTAACCCCTAAATGCTCCTGACGTGTCACCAGTGTGTGTGTGCATGTGTTGGCAGCATAGCTGAGCAACGTGTGACTGTGAATGGGTGAATGGTACCTTTAAGGTAGAATGCCGCTTCATAAATGCACCATTTGCTCCCAACGGACATATTTTCTTCTGTTTTCCTTTGATTTTCTAACTCAGATATCTTTGTAAATACCTTCCTGGGTGAGTGATGATGCAAGTGGAAACACACACAAAGGCTTTAAATTCCATCTGAGCGTTCTTGATGTATCTATTGATGTTGACTGATAGTAGTGTTGTGGCAGAAGTGGAAGTAGCAACAGCAGACTGGTTTCATGATGTCAAATTCATATTAAATTGTAACAGCAACTCTTGAATGTGAGATTTTAACGGTGCCACATTATTGACATGCAAGAAGGACCTGTTGCTGCCGGGGTTAGAAACTCAGGGTCTTATTCTAGGTTATGTTGTTTACCAAGTCAAGGCCCAGGACATCCTCAGAGGGCAATATATATAAGATATGGACAAAGTATTGATGTTCAGTGGCAAAAAAAAAACAAGAATCAACAAAGACTAACTAACATAACCTCGAAGCAATTTTTCAGCCCTTAATTTGGCGAAAATCTCAAGCAGCATCGGTTTCCTCTCCTCGATTGGACCGCATCTCTGAGGGAACACAAGGCCTCGGCTTCATTAGACGGAGCAGACGAACTTTCACGTCTGTGCCGAGAGCGCTGCCCCTTAAGCCTCCCCAGTGGGGAGACTCGCACACAAAAGAGTGGTGCAAAATAAATTTAGAGGAATTCAGATATCTAGAAGAGAAACACGGTCACCGCTTCTGAAACACAAAGCAATTTATACATTTAATACAAATACACTTTGTGGAGTTACATGAGAGGATCAGGGAAGCTGCAGCTGCAGGCGGCGTGTCTCGCTCTGTGAGAGGGAGGAGATGCAAACAAACACTCCTGGCATTCATATATCAGGAGCGGATGGAACGATCACTATGTCACCAGTTTCCTGCTAAGAAATGCGACACATTTTCCTACTTTCCCAAGGAAGAAATGATGTTTATGTCTATGTTTGAACATACAGCTAGGCTAGCTGTTTCCCTCTGTTTCCAGTCTTTATGCTAAGCTAACCTAACCAGATGCTGGATCTATATTCTTATCAGACAGATATCAGAGTGGTGCCCGTCCTCTCATGTGACCCTGTCAACAAAGTGAATATTCAGCAGCCACACTGTGTGCAAAAGCTTCATTTTATCTGTGAAGTCTGGCAGTGATAGAATCACAGAACATCTGTGTCAAAGACCCGAATGAACCTCAGCAGCAGGAAGGGCCAGAGATGAACTACAAAGAAGATGCAGAGAAGCCCTGTTGTGTGTATCAATGAGTCGTCATGTCAGCCGAGAACCTGCAGCTCAATCAAAGGTCAGGCAGCAGTGTTGAAGTCCTACTTTAGTTAAGGAGGAGAGACGAAATCCCCTGGCCTTTCCCTTCCCGGCGTTCTCATTGAGGTAATTGCCGACGGCGAGCAGGTACTCCAGCACGGACACAAATGACCCGCAGTCGTTCAGCTGCGTGCACATTCTGATCTTCTGGCTAATCAGCTGCAAGACAAACACAGGAGCACAGAGCAAAGTTAGTGTGGTCTGTAATCCAATTGCACACTGGCTTTTGAATTAATCTCCCACCACTATGTTAAATTCAAGCTTGTTCGAGGGTCCTTTGTGCTCGCAAAGCGACGACAAATATAACTCTAAGCTCTGGTATATTATACTATAAACAGCCATCACACAACACCTCATTTAACCTTATGGAGTGAATAATCAAGGCCTTGTTGTTTGGCAAGATATGCAATTGTGTCAAGTACAAATATCCCAGTAGAATAACTGAGAAGAACATAAATCCTGTTGAATATGGATAGAAAGAGTATTGAACTTCAGGCTCTGCCAGTGATGTGGTGGAAGAAAAGGGAATAGATGACATGGGTAATGAACTGCTTAACAATGGGAGAATCTCCTGCTCCTGTTTTAAATATCCTTTTCCCAAAACCAGCCAGTGGGAGAGCAGCAATTACACAGAAGATACAGTATCAAAATGTACTTATGTATTAATAATTAATACATTATTTTATTTTATTTTATTTTATTTTATTTTATTTTATTTTATTTTATTTTATTTTATTTTATTTTATTTTATTTCTTTTCTTTCTTTTTTTTAATTTTATTTAATTTTATTCTATTCTATTTCTTTATTCTAAATGTATAAGAAGAATTGCATTTCATTCTAAAAAGAGAAACAACTGCTAGAAGAAGCTACATGGAATTGAAACTGCAGGAAATTGCTCATCGTTCTTGTTGTGTCATCTGGCTTGCAGACGATATGTTTTTCTGTGTGTTTTAGACAAAGAGAAATGACAGCTGCAGTCCGGAGGATTACAGCGCCGTCATTCTTATCCGCATTTCTCTTCATTCTCACACAGTCAGCAGACAAGAGATTAGGACGCAGTCACTGATGCTGAGGGAACCACAGCTCACATAAAACAGAGGAGCTGCGAGGGATTCTTGTCTGACTGCAATATCTTCCCAGCCTGCAGTCCCCAAAGCCAATAAACAATAATCCTCTTATAACAGTGTTAACTTTTAGTCTGGCTACTGATGAACCTGCACCAGCAGTGAGTTGTATCATTAGGAAAATGTTAAAAGAACCGAAACACAATATATATCGATCTCTTGAAGAGAGTCCAAAGTTTACTTTCAGCAATGAATTTAAATGGCACATTTCTCCGAGGCTCTCCACGCCCAATTGCTTTCTCATTGGGTTTCTGATAACATACTTTGTATGCTTTACACCACCTCCAGAAAGATGGAACTTGATTTGATTAGCATCTTTTCTTCTCCATCAAACGGAGAGAGGTGTCTTTAAGTGCCCCTGAGGAGTCCTTAACCATCAAACAAGAACAGAAACCACTTCAGACATAAAACTAGCTTTCAGACAAGCTTTCATCTATTAATATCAGTTTGTCCCCCATCGTGCGGGATGTGCTTCTACGGCTTCTCGGGAAGAGGACGGACTTTAAAGTGGGCGATTCGCCCTTTTATTTGACTCCAGGTTGGATTAAGTGAACTCACGGGCTGCAGGTCGTTCATGCTGATGGGGAGCTCTCTCAGAGTCAGCAGCAGGTCCAGCTGTGTGCTCAGGTAGGGGATGTGGCACATCTGCAGAAAGGGGGGGGGGG
>CAAKHC010005200.1:26215-92325 GCA_901007825.1 Macroramphosus scolopax | reverse complement strand
GACAGCGAGCTATTCGTCCTCGCTGCAGGACCAAGAGAAGCTTGTGGAGCGCCATCGTGTCCTCGAGCGTGAGCATCTCAGACACACACACACACACACACACACACCACACACACACACACCACACACACACACACACACACACACACAGACAAATCACTGTTGATTGGCACTCAAAATCTGGCCCTTGCCCTGGCAAATTACAGCGTGGAGGTGGAGAGTGAGTCCCACTGGGCCAGGCGAGCCACAGGAGTTGTTTTAATTAGCAGTGTGACATTTGTAGTCATTAAACAGGCAACGTGCGTCAGGGCTTCCAAGGTAAATAGATATATCGTTCGGACTACTTCTCAAAAAAAAAACAACCACATTGGATCTTTTTTTTCTTTTTACTCCACTTCCACTATTTCACAACTGAAGGAAATAGTTAGTTTACAAAGGATTTCAAGTAAAAAAAAAACACTTCACTGGCCTTGTTGGGGCCCCGATGAGCTGCTAACAGTTCCACCAGAGAGACATTCCTCCTCTATTATTATTCTCACTCAATACCAGACCAATGACAGTCATGTTGGTCCCTATGTGTAATTTCCATCCTCACATACGGGATAAAAGGGCCAAGGCTGGAAAAGGAAAGTACTGCAATTATCCTTTAAAGGGATCATTTTAACCTCAGCAAACTAAGTCTCATAATACCACCTTAAAAGAGGCGACGTCACAGGAAGGAGCCATGGCAGCACGGATACTCTATTACTATTGAATATTGTTTCAGCGTCACAGTTTGCGTTGCCTTCCAGGGACCTGCATGACTGTAACTCAAAATAAAGAGACTACGGAGAGCGCGGAGGGCCATTAAGGTGCAGTCAGTTGTATCTTCTGCACACGCTCAAGGGAGTCAGTGTGTAGTTAGCACTCGCCAGGGATGTGTGACACAGCGTGAGGATGTGACGACCCAGGCAAGAAAATAAAGGTGAATGATACATGAGCCCGGAGGGGGGGCGTTCCATTCTGTAGCAGCACGAGGGAGCAGCGTCCTAGACGTGCCACCCTACAGTCACTTCCCACAGCTTGTCCAGTGTTGGAAGTTAGCATGTCCTTCTAGTGATATGCTGCCCCCTGTTGGTTTAAAGAAATATGAAGCGCCAGCTTGTTCAGGTCAGATTCAAATTGTACCTTTAAGTAGTAACACTTTGTGATTGTACTTCAGAAAAAGATGTGAACACTTCCTCCAACAGTGATTTATATAATCTATCTAAGTATTTCTGTGTGAAGACGTTTCATGCCATGAGACTAATTAAAGTGAAGCTAATTCAAGATTCACGATGGCATGCGGAGCAGAGACAGTCACAGTTGTGAGTGCTTTCACACACACATAATCATCGCACTTCTGCCTTCCAACTCCATCACAAGGGAGGAAAGCAGAGCTAAAAAAAAATCAATTTTGGATGCAATGCTGATCCAAGACGTGTTTTGGATTTCTGTAGAGCAATTTAAAAGCTATAAATAAATACATTAATGATTCCAGCATTGTGCTGTTGACTCGACTCAGTGTATGTTCACCCGCAGGGATGATGTTGACTACCAGAAGGAACTACTCAGAACGACAGGACAACAGCGACTCAACCACCTGCTCGTGACGTCTTAACTCCATCTGCTATCTGCTGCGACAACAAAATGCTTTTAATGTCGCTCTGAATCCAGCAAGTGTGGCAGCTTCATGCCCGGTGCTAATTAAAAAGCGCAGCTCATTCATTATTGATCACACACTTGTGATATTATCTGATGGAGGCGGAGTCTGACTGTCTGCTGATCTGTTATTGTGGCTGTAAAAAGACTAAAAAGGAAACAATGTGAGATTTCACATGCTTTCGGATTCCCAGTCGTGAATAAATAGTGTGATAAACATGCACACAAACTGCAGGGAGGGTGTGTGGGATGCGTCCATTTGAGGGGGGGGGGGGGGGGGGGGGGGGGGGGGGGGGGGGGGGGGGGGGGGGGTGTAAGGAGAGAGAGAGAGAGAAGGAGATGTATTCATATCTGGCAGGACTTCCTGTGTTGTTTTGGTCCAAATATGCCAACATCAGCTGTTTTCTGATCATTTTAACACCAAAGAAAGCCCTCATTGGTTAAAACGGCCCCCAGAGTAGGGAGTGTTAATAGGTTACATCATTTTGCAAATGTCTTCCAAAGCTCGCAGCTCAATGATGCACGGCTGCCGGCTGTCACCGCACAGCACAGCACCTGCTCCTGATACCACCACCGTTTCCAGGTCAGAGCCAAACAAGAACACCTCAGTCGTCTGTATCAGACGGGGAAACCACTGTTGTCAGATTCATATATTATGTATATGTGGACCCTAATTATGTTGCCAGTACTCATGTTAACACTTATTCCACTCAGCAGCCCTGCCACCACCACATCTGTATCGGTTCCCAATGTCTGTAGCACCTGGGGAAGGACTTGAGAGGGAGCTCCTGATATGTTCTTCACTGGTTCGGCCTCGCACACATTCCGTTAGAAACATTAGAAAATGTTCCACTTCCTAATAGCTCTGCAGCAGATTGCACAGGCAGTGATGAGACTATACTGGACTGGTGACACACTGCCACCTGCAGACACATACAAGGAGCATCTATTGAAGCATCGCTGCAGTGTTTAACATTAGTTTAGGAGAAGCAAAGTGGCAGCATTCATGGGAACAGCTTCTACTTATCTGAGCCGTTAAAGGTCTAAACTGCAAAAAGTAGTTCTGCCCATTAGTCATAATAATAAACGGTCAGTATGTGTACAAATAATTTAAGTTGTGTGAGAACTCAAACTAACTAGTGAAAGACTTTCAAACTAAAATTAAAAATGCCTGCCTTTAAACTGAAACTAAAACAACATTTTTTACAGTGTAATGTATGAAAATGAAGCATTGTGCTGCTTCTGCAGGAGCCTCTGTCTATGTGGTGCTGCCCTCTGGTGGCCGTGAACAGAATCCATTCACAGAAGGAACAAACTCTCTTCTTTGACCTCTTGCAGAAACTTTCAATCATAACATAGAAATGATGGCTTTTTAATCTAACGCAGCAGACAATAACACCACCCCAGCACTCGGGAGCATCGGCGGGGTTCAACCACTCACTGAAATTGTGTGCGATCTTCTGGTTGAGCATAATGTGCTGGACATTGGCGGGCTCAGTCGCGGGGTGCATCCCCAGATCATTCACCCGAAATTGCTGGTATAAGCGGGATGTGTCGATTTCAATCTTCCTGCCGCTTTCTGTCGTCCAAATTGATTTCGCAATCTGCCGAGACACAAAGTAATTCAGTCAAGTGCATTTTCTGAGGAAATTAATGTTGGCATTAGAAAAAGATTGAAAGGTTCTTAATATTGGTGCAATATGAGGAATAATGGAGTGAAACTGAACCAAAATTGACCTTTTTTTCTATGTTTAGCAGAATAATGAAAACACCCCATTTAAATGTCTTAATGAATGAAGTGTGAATTGAATGGTGAATGTTACCTTCTCTGAGCCCACGATGTCCCAGTGGAAGGCCCTGGTGCGGGTTTTACATGAGCGTGTTTTCTTTTTGAAGGGTAAAGGTGGGGGGGCCGGGATGCCCATAGGTGAGGGGTCTTTCACAACTGATACATGTTTAAGAGGCTGTGGGACTGCAGAAGGAGGTTGGAGGACAGCGTGGGAGGGAGCCTGCGGGAGGGGCGCAGGAGAGGATGGGACAGGAGAGGTTGGTGATGGGATGGGAGGCAGATTATCAGCTCCAATTGAAAGAGTAGAAGAATTCCTCAATCTGCGGGGTTTAGGGACAGGCCTTGTGTGAGCTGAGGGGCTCGTGTCACCGGCTGAGGTCAGAGTTGTGTTTACATTATCGGCTGGAGGGTTAATGTTTAAGAGGCTGTGGGACTGCAGATCGTTCGTCGTAGTCCCGCCACTGGACTCAACATCTGTGTAGGTGTCCTCTGTGTTTTCGGCTATGCTGACGTGTTGTAGAGGTACCGTTTCCACGTACAGGTGCTCAACCTGCGACTTCCTTTTCCATTCTGAACACAGTTTGCTGATGGCCTTGACCCAAGCATCCCGCTCCCCCTGGACAGACCCTGAATCGGCTGTTTGATCTGATACAGGCACCCTGAACCTGAAATAAACGAATACCCCTTAACATCCTGACCAGTACGTGAAGAACTCATCACACAAGCACACTATGACGAGGACGTAAATGTGATAGATCCCCACTCACTGGTAGTTGTTCCTGTGGGTGGTCAGGGTGAAAGTGTCAGAGCCGGGAGGACTCTGTACGCTGGTGCCGCCGTCCGACAGATGAATCACAGTGGACACGGGCATCGAGGAGGTCACCTCACCGACGGCGTCGCCTCGCCGAGTAAAGGGAGCCATTGTTAGCTGGCCTGCGTGGAGCTGGACCTCATATCTGGAATCAAATTGGAGGAGATAATGTGAACTGTGTGTAACAACAGGACCTGAGCTGGAAGTGACTGCTGGTCAACATGTAGCGTTAATGGGCCGCGTTTCAGTCCTTAGTCTCAGCAAATATCCCATAGAGTGAGGCATATTTAACACTTTCATCTGGACGTGTGTGAAGGTTTCAGTTGTGAAGTTGCAGAAGGATTGGCTGTTGGCCTCGGTGGAGGTCTGCACTATGGAGGACTATGTTTCAATTCCCCTTCACTCGCTGTGAAGAAGACATCTATACATCAGGATTGATATGTCTTCAGTTTAGTCCCTCCGACAGAGTGAAGTTGAACATGAGCAGATATCGTCAACATAATGATTGACAGGTCTAGTTCTAACTGAGGGTCTGAACACGCACATTTGTTTTAAAAGAGAGGCCCGAAATGAACGTGGACTCGTCCTTACTTCACCCATTTGAAGGACGCCAGGCCGCCTCTGTGCAGTAACAGGACGCCTTCCCGAAGGCTGTTCGACACTTGAGGCTGCTGAAGTGCTTCTGCGTCGCCCCCTATAGGATCACTGTATATGTTCCCGTAGATGATCTGATTCACAAGCTGCATCATCTGCTCGGACAGAACGAAATCACCAGTCAGAAATTATGAGATTTACTCTTAATGCAAATCTACCATAACTAAACAGAGTTAAACTCGGTATGAAGAGATTCACCTTCAGTTTGTCCTCCACCGACGTGGCCTCCAGTTCATAATCGTGATGTCCTTTAAAAGAAATTGAGAACCTGGAACCGACTCCATCGTCGCAACTCTTCACAATAAGGAAGGGAAGTTGTCGTTTGATGATGCCTTTCTCAATGCTGCACAGCATTTTGGTCTTAAAATCAATCTGGAAGTTCACAACGAGAATGTTTCAAGTAGAGTGCATGTGTACAGAACAACAACGATCATATAGGAGCTTTTGAAATAGCTCTTCCATGCTAGTGGAGAGGCTCGAGAGATGGCGATGTCTGTACAGACACTCGTGGTTCCCAGAGGATGAATCCTCTTAATTCTTTTAAAGGATTAGTTGTTGACATTCATGTGACCATCAGGATGAACTCTATTAATTCAGGTTACATACAAATACGACCTTTCAGCCTTGTGTGAACTTTCTGCTTAGTCATAAAGAGCTAAATACTGAAATAAGATGCTAAACCTAGCAGCTATAACGTGCTAAAGGTCATGTTAGCATTGTAGCTGTGCACAGAGGGAAATGAAAAATACCAAATAATATAATTTCCTAATCCAGACGTTTCCTTCTCGACACATGACCGAGCTCTAACTAACATCAACACCATATTTTATCCATGAGAAGTCTATTTATAGTGCAAAAGATCTGCTTCTCTTGTGTCTCGGCTGTTTGGAAGAGTTTAAGAATGTATTTCCAATGAGACAATGAGACGACCCCGCAGGCATCACTGTAACTCGCCTCTCATGAATTAGCACACATTTCGGGCCACAGAGGTAAACATCGGTTTCTCAAAAAAGATAATTAACCGGAAACGTCTTTTTGAAAGTTCCCCCAGAATCCCTAAAGACTCTTGCAACCATCTGGATTCAAGATGAGTCACTGAATGAAAGAAATATTTGAATCTATATTTCCCGTGTGTTTACGAATCCAAACAAAAATGTCAGTTCTGCGGCTACATGAGAGTTCTGAAACTGGTTAAATATCTTGTTTTTGCAGCACGTTTTGATGCATTTTTCGCATTTTAGCTTTAAAAAAATAAACTCAAATAATAAACAGATTTCTATGTTTTGCTAATCATGTCGATACATTGTGTTGCAGAGGCATTTACTTTAAGTTAGCATGCTAACCATTTAGCTCCGGATTATCCTGTCCTGTAATACCACTTTGTACCACAAGGGGTGACGATGAGTCAGTACAACATGAGAGGATGAAGCAGTAAGTGAGCTCAGTTAGCTACAAACTACAGGCTGACGCCACACGAGAATATTATAAGATTATTCTTATAAGATTGAGCATTTTGGTTGAATTCTGGTATTTTTGCTCCACGCGTAGAGCTGATGACTGTGAAGTTAGATTATAAGGACGAGGTAATGGATTGACTGATAATTGGTTATATGCTGCCCCATATTTATTTGGACAACAGAGTATGAATGAATTTCATCAAAGCTTACAAATGGCACCTTTAAAAACCCGTCTGAATTGGCGGTTTATTATCTGTTGTTACATCCTCATCTTGGTTTCGTGTTTACTCACCTGAAGAATTCGCTTCTGCCACCTGTAGCGGCCGTGCTTGTGAACGCTGAAGTTGTACTGTGAGGGAACTTGTTCCTGCATCAACAGTCAGGAAACCAGACATGATATGAACGATTCGTTGATGGGAAAAAAAACCTTGTGGTGGACTAGTGACGGGAATAAAAACAAAACAGGTAATTTTCTGTTCCCTGAAAAGAAACCGTCCACATTCCCTCATCAAGATACCTGAGCAAACCTGAATTGGTCAGAGACAAACTGACCCAGCAGGTCGAGCAGCTTATCATGATGGCAAAGATTGAGGAAGAAGAATCACAAACACGAAGCACAAGCCTCCAAAAAAACTGGTTTCCTCCAGCTACAGGTTTTTGAAGCGGGTCAGTAGACATGTGTTGATACAAAACTTTATCGATCTGTATCGCACCTTTTACACCTTTAAATAGTCAACAGCAGAGAAAAAGTTCCACGTGTGACTAACTGTAAAATCGTAATTTTTACATTTGCATTTAAACGAAACAAACAGTATTCAAGTCAATTATTTACAGATGTCAAATTGTGTTGACCCACTTTCATAATCATTCATGAGTTCATTCCTTTGATTCTTTAATAGGACAAAGTTGAAATCGGAAACATAGGAAACAAAATTTCCTTCCGATCAGTTGGTGTCGCAGGTTGGGCCTTCGAGCACTTCCTCTAAAAAATAGAATGCTAATCATTTTTAATCAAGAGCTCCTTGTTCTTCCTGGAACGTTTTGTTGAACAGAGAATATCGAGGAGGCTTTAAAGGTTTGGTGCTGTACCTCCTCAGCCTGCTGGGACATCTGGTCACAGTCCTTCCTGGCCTGGTCCAGAGCATCCTCGATGGACATCTCTCCGTTCTTCACCTTGTTCATGATGCTCAGCTGCTTCTCATTGCTCAGCTGAAATCAGAACAACACGGGGAATTAAGAAAATAAAGATGTATCTTGATTCACCAGCTCTGCTGCTAATATGACAGATGTTTCAAGTACTCCTGTACACTCGAATTTCTTTCAATGAAATGATCGTTTTATGTTGTTCAATTGTGTAGAATGTGTAAAATACAAGTCATTTGTTCATTCATTCGGAGCCCTGTTTTTTTACGTCATCCTCTCTAAGCTGGAGAAGTTAGAAACGTCCAAAGATGTTCTGATGTTCATTGATGGTGATGAACTGACTCCATATCAAGCCAAAGCGTGAGAGATGACAAAGATGCCTGGGCTTGGCCCGGGCTGTCGGCTGTGGGCTGTGGGCTGTGGGCTGTGGGGCCGTGGGCCGTGGGGCCGTGGGCCATGGTCCGTGGTCCGTGGGGCCGTGGGCCGTGGGGCCGTGGGGCTGTGGGGCCGTGGGCTGTGGGGTTGTTTTGTATTTATAGGTTTTTGCTGGTTATTGTAGGTGTTAGAAAGACAACATGAGACCGATCGTCTGTCGAGCTTCACCAACTGAACAACAGCAGGCAGCATGTGTACGTCTCACCTCACTGCGGTCAAAGAGGAACAACAACAACCAGCATCTGTTCTACAGGAACATACCACCTTCCTGAAATCAGTCATTGTCTGACACTTGTCTGTTCCTGTGAGCTTCGTTCTGGGGAACTGAGAACAGCAGGCCAGTCAGGTTGAATTGAGGAAGTATGAAATACTCGAGAGGCTAAACTGAAGCAACAACGTTATCTGATCCTACTGGACCTGACATGCTCTACAGCGATGGGGACTGTTGGCAATACGCTTGTAGTGATCGATCAGCTGAAGCTTTGAATTTAAAAAACACGAGATGTTAGTGCTTCCTTCTGGAAGGATTATATTTCCTATATAAAAGTATCAACTGAAATCTTACCTGAGGAAAGTGCACAATGTGTCTCTCCATTCTAGACAGATTGTCTTTTTTCTTTGCTCCTGAACTTGGCATCACAAACGTGTCAGATGTCGCTCCAAAAATCCCATGCAGATTATTAATCTTAACGCGGTTCCTCTTTCATAGATTATTCAGGCACGACCATGTCACAGATCTTCTCTTCTGACCGGGGAAAAGGAACCTTCGCAGTGATTTGTTTCACCACCTCCCTCTTCCAGCTCAGGTTACACTTACACTGGCGGGCAGCGCTGCTCAGACACACCTGCTTTCCCCTGAGGAGGAAACATTTCAGGAGTTTACACGTCTGCACACGCAGGACGGAAGGTTTCCTCTGCAGCTCGAACTCGTTCATCCAGGAGGGAGCGCAAGCATACCTACCTTCCAGATATAAATATAATACAGTCACGCAATGTAGAGAATTGATAGGAAGAAAATACACATGTGATATATTTATCTATTACTTCTAAGTAAAAACTCACCACCTCCAGAATGAAAACAAAGAATTGTTTCATTAAAGAGAAATATTATAAAATATTCTCATTTTTCTATATTTACCTTTTTTTTTACTTTGTAATTTTTATTGTGTTTTGTATTTATTATTTAAATACTTTTCTTTCTGAATCTTGTTCACTGATAAACATGTGCGACATCAAATCATTCCAATACTCATGGTGGAAAAAAAACTCACTCATTGTGCTCTATAAGTATTTAAATATTCTTTTATATGTTCTGCTAAAAAAAATCTCAGTAATTCAGACAAGAATAAATAAACCAATATCATTTTTGTTCATCCACCAAGCAATAGTGAAATAAACATCACCAGCAGTAGATAGAAGCCTCACATCCTCTAGTTTATCAATAGATCCTTTAGATTTTAACTATCAATTTACATTTTGGTAATTATTTCTTTAATATAAAGTAAAATACGTAAATATTCTATGTCGGAAAGACACGTGCAAAACAAAAGTTGAAGACAAATCTGTGTAATATTTCAACATATAAGATTTTATTTGGATTTGGATTTAAAGTTAGGAACAAGTAAGGAAGAAAATCCTAACTTGTGGATTTTTCTTGACTTTAATATTCCTGGAAACCAAAATGTTAAAATAGTTTGACAGTGAAAATGTTCAGATTCTGGAATTCCCGGTGACCAACGTGAGAAACTGAGAGTTTGTGCTTCCTGGATGCATCGCCTGTACCGTAACTGCAGGAATACTGGCGCAACAAAATCCCACCATGTTTTGTGGTTTTAATAGAGAACCAGAGCTCGTTAGGATAGTAAATATTCAGCAGGCATGCACAGTAAGGTGCATGAACACCGTTTTGGCGGAGCTCTTTCTACACTCGCTGCAGCCACATGTTCATCGTGAGGGGAATTCCCTTCATGAAACCGTTTTGGGGAATCCCTCAGCAGTCTGGTGGAGTTTTTCTACTATTCAAGACTGACAAAGAACAATTATAATAGACTCGATCTGCATTCACGACGAGATACTGTGAATACTGTAATATATTAATGGACTTTAGAACTCTTATAGGACTAATATATTATTAAAACATGTATTTAAGTTGTTGTGGTTTGTTATTCTGTCTGACTTTTAGCAGGATCACAAGAAAAGTACTGGAGAGATTTAAATGAAGTTTGAATGCTTTTATAATTCTCATTAATTTCTCAGAGAGAGTGGCTGTCTTTCTCTGTCTGTCAGCAGGATTATGCAAAAAGACAATTTTCACAAAAACTTGGAGGAGGGTTGAATAAAAACCCATTTAACCCTGTGAGTTGCTCAGCAAGGAGGACAGGCAGCAAAGAGCAAAACCATACATGGATGCGTTGAGTTGACAGTATAAAGCACAGGTGTGAAAGCATTCGGAGCTGGTCCCTGCCCCCATGTGGCCCCGATGTGACCGGTGCCACACTGAAGGACCAACTACTTACTGCCATCCTCTGTGCACCAGTAGTGGCCAATTATGATTTCACACCGCCCTTGGAGATATATTATAAGTGTGTCAAACATCCTTTGGTATTTGGTATCCCTGAAACACGCCAGGGACTACACCCAGTCTGAAATGTTTTCATTTCTTCTTTTCTTTTTCGTTTCCAACCAACTGGTCACAGGAAGAAGTCTCGCTGCATCCTGCCGGTCAAGCGCAGCGTCACAGGTTTCTGTTTAAACAAACGTGTGAATTGACAGCAGAGTGCGCCCACTCTCTCCTGTTAGAAGTCAATATAGCTCGCACGGCAGTCGATTTCTCTCTCTCTCTCTCTCTCTCTCTCTCTCTCTCTCTCTCTCTCTCTCTCTCTCTCTCTCTCTCTCTCTCTCTCTCTATCATTTGTTCATACTTACATACAGGACCTTTAAGTTAAACATCACTGAACATTAGTTTTCACAGCAGCTTCTAATCTTTTGTCACATGTTCTCCTACGTGGATGAAGCATTGATATGCGAGGAGAACAACCTTTTCTTCCTTCATTTCAGTGGCCAAAAGTGACAGTCAGTGATATGAATTTACAGGAAACAGTCCGCTGAAAATAAAAAATCACGCAAGGAAAGCCCCGCGTTGCCCCGCCCCCCTGACAGTTAAGAGACAGAGAGAGAGACTCGCCGTTGTCAACAGTCCGTGCGGTCCGTGAACACAACAAGATGCAGCGTGAAACGCGTCTTCTTCTACTTCTTCTGCCCATGATGGTGAGTAAAATGATTGTTATACGTCTGTGTGTGTGTGTGTGTGTGTGCGTGTGCGTGTGCGTGTGTGTGTGTGTGTGTGTGTGTGTGTGTGTGTGTGTGTGTGTGTGTGTGTGTGTGTGTGTGTGTGTGTGTGTGTGTGTGTGTGTGTGTGTGTGTGTGTGTGTTCTCCACATGTCAACGTCTATTTGGAATTAAATCTATACACATTGTTCTGATGCGACAGTCATATATTTCCGGTCAAATAGTCCACGGCCACCTCACGTCGCTTAATACTTTCACTTTCGTTTTCTCCTCTGCAGTAAACTGACCAAAGGCAGCAGTGAAAAACAAACTTCATCTTAATCCAAAACACACAATAAAATAGTGATGTTAATAGCAAAATAGCAACGCAGTGAGACAGAGAAAGAGAAGCACCTGGCTGTTAACCGTCAGGGTTTGTTTGGGACTTTCCTTTCTCACTGTTGGAGGAAGTGCACCATTATCACACAGACCCCCAGTGCAGAAAGCCCAGGGTGGAGTAACTGTTGATGCTGTTGCAGGTGATGTCCGCTGCTCAGCCGAGCTGTGACCCACTGACACAGTATGAAAATGAGGGGCGGTGCTGCAGAATGTGTCCTCCAGGTAAACACGTCCTCACTGACTCGTTGTAATGATAACGACATATTGAGAAGCATGTGGTTGTTCATTAGCAGCTCTGTGAGTCCGGAGTGCACAGGGGTGTCATCAAAATATTACCACCATCACAATGTGGAAGTGTAATATCCAAACATCTGGATGAAGGCAGAATCTGTATTCTGCATGTTAACTCATTCTGGTCGTAGTCTGCACTCAAGCTAAGCTAACAGTCGCCTGTCTGTAGTTCGGCCTTTAGCAGGACCAAAGAAAATATTATATTGATAAAGATGTGAAAGGTTTTCTTCATGTCACAGGTCCCAACATAAACTTTGATACTCCACATTGTTTTTTCAGGGAGGAGAATGTCATCGCCGGGGAATTGTGACGATCCTCGGTGCATAGTATGCGGCGAGTATGAATATCAGGACACCTTCACGGCTGCAGACAAGTGCAAACGTCAGCCGTACTGCGACCCAAGTAAGACCTCCTGACAAGAGTGCAAAACCTTTGTAAGCTGGACCACAACTGAGCGTCCATTCTCCTCTCAGATAAAAACTTCCAGGAAGTAATGCAGAGCAGCATTACGAAACGAGACACCTGTACCTGTAAACTGGGATTCCACTGCTCCAGTGACGTTTGTTTGACCTGTGTGCCACACAGATCCTGTGAACCAGGATGGGGGGTGAAATCAACAGGTACCACATATCTCAGACACACTCATATAAATCCATTTAAACCTAGAGATGAGTAAATACTCTATTCTGATTGGCTGCAGGGTGACAATGAATTCCTGATATATGGATGGACACTAAGTAGTTCCTGTTAATCTGTCAGCTTTTTAAACTGACTGTCATCCTTTAGTACATCACTAAGGTGTGTCCTATTTACTGGAGTAGTGAACATTTCCATTGCATAAGAGCTTGGGATGGTAATGATCCTCAGGTGTTACCAGGAGTTTGGTCTCTTTGGAGAGTGACGATGGTCCACCCATCCATGGACCTTTGCCGTGTCCATCATCAGGAACGAAAGGCCTCCCTGCTGTCCATAACTTGCTGACTCACACATCCTCTAATGCTGAATTTAATCAAATGATGTTTTGCATTTTGCACTTCTTTGTTTTCAGGCAATCAGACACAGGACACAGTGTGTCAGAAATGTCCTAATGGGACATTTTCCAACGAAAGCTCGTGGGACGGAGTCTGTGGGAAGTGGCAGGAGTAAGTCAGCAGCACATCAACATGTGAACTGTGTTCCGGCTGTTTGAGGGATAAACGAAAGATAACTCGCAGTATGATTGGCCCTTAAACTTTGGTTATGGTCTATTTCTATATTTAGTCTTTGAAATTCACTCCTGTTTGTTGCATACTTCCGTTTGCAGAATGTCTTAATGTGGTGAAGCTTTTATGTCGGTTGATTCTGTGTGAGCTGGAAGATGTGAGCCGACTCTGACCACAAACATTAGAGCTCTGCAGTCGAATCTGTAGTCTGCCATTAGCTTGTACTAACATACACACACATATAGAAATAAAACGAAAAATACTTAATTATGATAAATTAAATAAAATATTGTGAAAAACTAATAATCGAGTAAATGCAAAGCCTTGATGATGGTTCGATCCGTCCATGTCCGGAGCTCAATTAATCACTAAGAGGCTTTGTGAATCTTTATCTTAAATTTAATCACTTGGGAATTCTAGCAACTCTTTCTGCCAGGAATCTTTGTGAATACGATATAAGTCTGTACAAACCATAGGTTCTCTTTTCTAACACTTTCAATTTGCAGGTGTGAAGATGGATATCACGTTCAGCTCATCGGTACGGACAGACGTGATACCACCTGTGGTAAGTTCTCAGTAAGCACTCTGTAAGTTCTCTCCTTCCATCTGCAGCTTTGCGGTTCTCTACTCAAAACGAAACTCTCTCAGCGCCGAGGCGGCTCGTTGGTGGATGTTTTTATGTTCTGTGGTTTCTCTGTGGGCTCTGTGGTTTCAGGGATCTACAGGTTTCTCCTTCACTGTATGAACAACACTTGTGTGCAGACGCAATCATGTGTTTAATCCTGTTTTTACACTTTAATGTGCTTCATCTGCTAAAATATGGCTGATAAGAATCTTTCTGTTATCGATGAGTGAATGAGTGAGTGAACGATCTGCACGCCTCGAATTGGTTATCCGTATTCCCTCATTTCTTCTACGTCCACATTCACCTTGTAAATGTGTCATAGATCAATGATCAGTGGATCAATACGTGATTCATCGTTTTCTGTCCTTGTCTTGCAGAGAAAACCCAGCGGCAGCATGGACTTGTGATCGGCGTTGTACTACTTGCGATCGTGGTTGTGCTCGGACTAATAGCTGGAATCATATGTTGTCGATCCAGAGGTACGCTGTGATCTAACCCTCTCCTGCTGTATGAGTTCCCTCGCTTCACGTCCGTCCTAATACGATACGCACATACTGTATGTACCTGACGATGGGAAGCTAACATGTCAGACCAAGTTACAGTCTCTTCACTGCAATTGTTTCTTTCTGTTTCCTGACAGTCTCCACAGTCAGCACAAGAATTCATTTTGTGTTTAAATCAGTTATTATTCGGTAAATTCAATGTTTTTTGGGGGGTTTTCTTGGAAGACCTGCAACTGCTGAAGCTTAATTTAAATGTGGTTAACCTTTAGGATCCCCGGATGTCTCCTATAGAAGAATAGAAAACAGTTTTAATGTAAATACGGACATGTAATTATTGTTTTCAGACGGGTTTTAAGAATGAAAAACTCTGTTTTCAACATGATGTAATGATTTATTATTTAATAATTCTCTCTTTTCTTCTGTTTCTTAGGTAAAAAAGGATATTTCCAGGTAAATGTAAAGGTGAATGTTATTTAAATAACAGTAACTTCCGTGTTATTCTGTCCCTCAGATCTATACTTAAGTAACTTAGTGATGACAATGACATTTTCAACCCCGGGACAGATCGAGGCTGTTTGCCCGACTTCCACTTTTTATGCTAAGCTAAGTTATATAGCTTTAGCTTCATTTGTAGCATGCAGATGTGAGAGAGAAGAGAAGAGGTCCTCAAATTGTCCAACTTTTTATTTAGATGACCTTAAATTGAGTCAAAGGGGCATATTTATATATAATAATTATTATTACGGTATATATATATAAGACTAATACTGTACTATTTACTAATTGTGGAAGATTAATCAATTATTGATATTTTTTAGGTAATCGACATTGCTCAACTGGCCGATTAATAGATAATTACTGCACTGTGCAGTCGTTGCATTAATGTTTTTATTTACAAACATTGTTAACTCCCTCCCTCCCAATAATTTGCTGATGTCTGCGGATAACTGCTGTTATGTTACTTCTGCAGTTTTTCATGAAGACATTTAGATTACATGTAGAAATGTATGTAGTTGATGAAAACAACACAGAATTCAAACACAAACTCTACTACTACAGTGTTAGGTATTGAAGTTGCATTGATCTCTTAGTCTGAAGAGTGAAACCAGGATTTAAGTTTATATTCATGTTTCAAATGTTGGTTGATCTTCGTGTTCTCACAACTCAAGTTCTTGCTAATAGTCCGTATTTTTCTCGCAGGGCTTTGTGGAGTCATGTCGGGGAGAAGACAATGAACCAGTCATAATAATATTAGCAACCCCAACTGCCGATCATAACGAGGAAGAGCACAAGTGGCCTGAAGAGCAGCTCCCAGAAGAAACAGCCGTTACAAGGAAGCCAGAGGAGAACGAGGATGAGCCGGGACAGGAGATGTCTGCAAATCTACTTTTCACGGACAATGGGAACGTTCTTCGGCAGGAGAATGGAAAAACAGAAATCCTCTCCCGACAGGAGTCACAGACGCAGCCTTTTACAACAGCTATTATTGATATGTGAAGTCTCATTAATGTATTCTGTCTGCGCTTCATACATCACTTGGACATAATCCATGTGTGTATATTTATAAAGGTGAACATTAGAGACAGAAAATGCTGAAACTGATATTTTAATGTGAAAATGTGCTGGTGGTTGCTGTTTATGATGTCGTAACCATATTGTTTGTAAGTTATTGTATTTTTAGTTGTAGTATGACAAAGTGCAAGAATGTGTAACTGTGATAATTGTGCATGAAGACACTATGTAGTCATGTAAAGCTTCTCTGACTGCATTAAAATGTAACGTCATTTAAAATTTAAACCATTGGAGTGTTTGTTTTCCTCTTGGCCATACAAAAAGACTCTGTTGTAGTCAATCCTAATATCCACAAGGGGGTGCTAGATGTTAAATGATGAGCGTCTTTAAATGTCTCATGTCTGGATCCTAAAAAAAGAAGTCTGAAGCTGGACAGAAGAGTGACAGCCCACATCAGCAGGAGGCACATCTATACATGACATATCACATCCAGATCTATTCACTGAAATAATCACAGAAGATTTATAAAATTAACAAATGAAATACAAATGATTTGAATAGTCCAACAAAAAAAGAAAAAAGATATGACCTCCTCCTTTGATCCTAATTATAACGAGACCCACTCTTTACCCGCTTCTATTGCATTTCGCAGCCCAACTATTCTCATATTGAACTTTCTTGATTGATTTTCCAGTGCCTCTGTTTTCTCTTCCAGTTTCTATGTCTAAAGCTCCAAATGCTGCACATTAGTCCAACAGGACAAGATATCTCCCTAAAGTTGTGTATTTACTATACAAACAGATTTTGCTCCGTCACCAATGACATAATTTTATCTCTTTTCTCCACAGATTAAGATGCTGAAAGTCTTGGAACTTCTCGACACAGAAGAAACAAACATTGTTTCTTTTATTGAGAAGTTCACAGACAAGGGTCGAACCTGTCTTGTGTTTGACATGCTGGACAGGAACTTGAAGTCCCTGGTTCAAGGGAACATTTTCAATAGGATGACTCTCTGTGAAATAAGGCCAATAGTGCATCAGGTAAGACGATGCATTATATCATTCTGTTAACAAGTCATGGATCTATTCAGCCAGTTGAGCCAGACATTCGTTATTATTCATGATTGAAGCACAAATGTTGTTTCTGCCTAATCTGCGTCCTGGTCAATATATCTTTAACTGTGCATTTCCTCTGTCCTGCAGCTGCTGAAAGCCTTCGATGCCCTGAAGGGGATCGGAGTTATTCACTCTGACCTGAAAATGGACAACGTCATGTTGGTCAACCACACCGACCAGCCCTTCAAAGTGAAGCTCATTGATTTCAGTTTGACCCTCACAACCTCTGAGGCTAGAAGATTTAGGCGAGGATAAAGGCAGCCACTGATGTACAGGTATATTCTATCTGCACAGCTAACTTTGAACATGTTTGCAGTTCAGTATTTCAGCTGTAAATAATCTAGTAGGAACTTTGTCAATCTTCCACACATACTGTATTTGACGTTTTCATGGTTTATAACTTCTATTTCTCATTTGATCCACCAGATGGAGCCAGTGTTCTTGAGTTCAACGCCCCAAGCATTATTCCAACAGTGGCTGTCAGTCCAAACTATAGAAAGTGAAGGTATTTGTTTTATTCATCAATTTCAATATTTATAGATAGCTTGCATATTACAATACAATACAAATCCGTGGGTTATTCGTTTCTCCCTGACAGCATTACGCCACCATTGGCCGCCTCCCCACTATCTACACACCATAAAGTTGACATCGTTTCAATCTGCTATGTCCTTAACTTTAAAAACGTTAAAGTACTTACTATAGGAGGTTCAAGCCGTTTATGATATTTGTTATAAAATCGATAGTTTACCAATGCCAATAGCATAAACAAAGTACTTTTCGCAAGTGCATCACTCTAAATGGTCCCACTAGAAACAATGAATCCAGTAGACCTTGTAACTGTTCCCCTGAAGGCGGTGTGCACGTCAGTACGTCCACGCGCCACAAATAGCGCCATAGTCCTACAGCATCAAAGTTGAATCTCAGCTCATTTGTACGGCGTTGACTCGGTGTACTATGAAACTCGTTAACATCCGGCGAGGACAAACACTGGTAAGTTGACCACAATTGACTTGGCCTGTATTGAAGGCCGTCATACCGTTATGTCGTCCCAGCGAGGCACTGGTTGATCGAATTCGTTTGGTCCGATGGGGAAACAAATAACGTTACGGGCTTCTTAGGGAACATGACAATTGTCAAACTGCTTTAAAGACGTAACTTACGATAGAAATGATTGAAAACTAGTGTTTTGTCATGTATCGTTAGTTACCAAAAAACTGCGACGTACAAACATGGCTGTCGTATAGCCCGAAAACGAAGTCGTGACTTCATGCTGAAAGTTGATTAGCTAAACAGAAGTTGTTAGCAAGTCACCGTGTTGATGCTAATGTTAGCATACGTATGATCGTGCTGGCTCTCATTGACAGTACATTAAGTGTGAGTGTGTGTGAACCTGCTTGGTTAACATTTTATCTGAGATATAATCTAGTGTTAAATACTAACATCTTACATCTTAATATGATCATTGGTCAAGCAAGGTTTTGGATGTTTTTTTAAGCACATTTAGGAGTGCAGCCACCCTCCTCAATAACTTCTACCTGCGTGGCTGCATGGTCTGAATGATACTGCATGTCCTGCTACAGGATCAGGAATTAGAGGAATGCAGAACCAGAAGCAGCATAAACCTGATTGAAAGTAGATGGTATAGCAGAAGTCGCGATATAAGTGTAATTAGTGGAGTTCAATGAATAGTGGAGGAGCATGTGCACTTTTAGGTCAATCGAAAACCAGACACACGTCTGCCTTCTGGTCTGGACCATCTGTAAGGGCTCCACTCGTCATGCCAGTGGAGCCATGGCCAGTGATAAGAGTTGCATACAGTCAAATAAGGTTTTACAATTCAATCAGGCACAAATACTATTCCCAATTTATGTAATTACTTATGCATTCACGTAAGCTTAACAGTATGATCAGATATTTCATTTTATTTATGTATCTGTAAACACAAAATGCACACAATGTAATAACAAAAGCTCTTATACATGTATTATGTGTAACAATGTTTCCCTTTTAACTGTTTTGAAGTAGGAGTATTAACTATTACAGTTAGAAATGTTTATATTTATCAGCTGACAAGGTATGCTTGCCGAAACCCTACTTATAATTGATTGTGATAGTGTCCTGCCGCAACTGGACATCCTGTGCATGATAATAAGCTCCTTATCTGATTGCCGTGGCCTTGTGCCTGTCCGCCTCAGCAGAGAATGAGCATGTGTGTCTGGGGAGGCTGGGTTGCCTTTTTAAGGCCTGACGATGCTCAGCTGTGGAGAACCAGGGGTTTATGTTGCTTTGGCCCCATCAGGCTGCAGCGACAGCCAGGAGCAGCTGTCGTAGTGTGGTTGTGAGTGTACCGGGTCTTGTCACTAGGATGTGACATACTTTAACGTTGCAGACTAAGTCACTAGGATGCACCGAAATACTGGGCTGATACCAATGTTTGAAAATAGAATTTGGCTAATATTCAATGCAGTTATTTTTTTTTTTTGGTGCATTTTGTTTTGAGTTGTTTTGTTCCCCCTTTTGTGCCTGGAAAGAAAATCATTGCATTTCAGGAACTGGAATGAATAAATGCCAAATAACTTGAAGTCAATCTACTCTTTCAGCTAATCATCTTTTTTACCACGCTAACGTGCTAACATAAGGTGGTTAGGATGGCAAATACTAGACCTGCGTATCATCAGCACGACGTTCACAGAGATGCTAACATGACTTTAGAGTCTTAGACACTGGTCTCATAGTTCCCAAATACAGGCATAAACCCTCTCATCAGCTATTTTGAGGAGTAAAAAATACCACATACAAACACCATCATCTAGAGCTTTGGCCAGGACAAGCCCTGTGACTAACAGCATTGAAACTCTCTGAGTGTTTTTGTCCTGAATATAACTGCAGGTCAGGATTTCAGCTCCACCGGCAGACGGGCTAATGTTGTTTTGGTACATGATGAAAGCGGGGTGGAGTGAAAATGTCACCTCTTATAGCCAGGCTGTGTACACTATATGTTCGGGTCATAGTTATGTGCTGCTACAATGGTCCTCTTGTGCTCCTCACTCATACCAGTGAGACTGTTTCCCCTCCTCTAACGTTCCCTCGCTCCCTTCCTTTGAGAGTATAAATGTCTGTCAGCTATTCTCGGCGCGACTGGTAAACACACTGATTGTATGTTGCTCAACACTCCCGACTGTTAAGAGCATGAAGTATCACTCTTTAGTAAGATTTTGGGAAAGTATCATATTGCCGTTTGTGAGACAAAACCGTTTAAGTCATGCTGAAAGTAAGGAAACGCTATCACCCCATCCAACATAAAGACCAGAGCTGAGGCACAACCTTGGAAGATGTTTTCTTTTTTCACAGCTCCTGGGGCCCCATCTGCCCTTCAGGAGAGCAGTGTGAGCCCTCACAGAGCTGCGTTGAGCGCTGCATTGTTGAACTTCTATGTGGAATGTGTGCTAAGTCCCTTGGCCCAGGAACCAGAGGCTTTATTACAACCTTTAAACAAATGTCTGTAAGGAGACACCTGTGTATTTGAAGAGGGAAGGATAATCTCTGAATATCAACATGAATGAGGGGGAGTATGAACTCCCCACTGCCTTCAGCCCATCACATACTAGCCCCCCCTGATTCCCTTGAAATGGACACTGCTGGTGTATTTTTAGCACCAGAGCACAAGCAAGCTGCCTTTTTGTAACATTGGTGAGGAGGTGGTTGTATTCACCAGAGCTGAAGTTCGTAGTCGGATATTCTAGACTGTTGTGTCACTTTGCTTGTGAAGCGTGCCGGGAAGGGCTCGTCAGGTATGGGAATGAACTGTTTTGGGTTTGTGGTGTGTTAAACTGCTCACACATTCGGTTGGATACTTTCTCAAATAGCCACTTACTTACTAATGAGATGGACATCAGTTTCTGTCTTTCAATGATTTGTTTTTTTAATTTGTAAGGAATTTTAATTGTGAAACAATGTTGAATTCTGTCGTCATTACTGTTGCTCAAATGTGTTATGATCCGTGTTCCGCTGTGCTGACTTCCTGTAATTTGATGTGTGTTGATCTGTTTTAGATGTAAACAGAATCCTGAGCACAACCACCAGAAACTGAACCACCCAGAGAGAGAGAGAGAGTGGAGATGGAGAAGCCAGTGTTGCAGACACATCCATCCACCTTGCCTTTTTTCGACTCGGCCCACGCCTTCAACCTGCTACGAGGAATCCATGAACTCCGCGCAGAACGAAAGTTTTTCGATGTGACTTTGTGTGCAGAGGGCCGAGAGTTCCACTGTCATCGCACGGTGTTGGCCGCTGCCAGCACCTACTTCCGAGCTATGTTCGCCGGGACACTGAAGGAGAGTGTTATGGACCGGGTGGTTCTACACGAGGTGTCGGCTGAGCTTCTAGGTCTGCTGGTGGACTTCTGCTACACGGGACGGGTCACTGTGACACAGGATAATGTGGATGTCCTGCTGAAGACAGCTGACCTGTTTCAGTTTCCGTCTGTAAAAGAGGCCTGCTGTGCATTTCTGGAGCAACGGCTCGATGTTTCCAACTGCTTGGAGATCCAGGACTTTGCGGAGGCCTACGCTTGCCGAGAACTGGCGACCAGCGCGCGCTGCTTTGTCCTCAAAAACATCATGGAGCTGGCTAAAGCAACAGACTTTGAGCGGTTGCCATGGAAGCGCCTCCTTGAGTTTGTGTCAGACGATGAACTGTGCGTGGACAAAGAGGAGACGGTTTATCAAATTGCGGTGCGCTGGGTGAAGGCAGACCTCCAGCGGAGACTTCATTACTGGCCTGAGCTCCTCCAGCAGGTCAGACTCCCTTTCGTCAGGAGGTTTTTCCTGTTGGCCCATGTGGAGAGCGACCCGCTCGTCTACCTTTCACCCACCTGCCTCCGCATGGTGAATGAAGCCCGCAGCTTCCAGTCCTGCGAGTATGACCGCCACGACAGGCCTTGCCACCGCATGCGGCCACGGCCATCCACGGGATTGGCAGAAATCCTGGTGGTGATCGGAGGCTGCGACCAGGACTGTGATGAGCTGGTGACTGTGGACTGTTACAACCCACAGACCGGCCAGTGGCGCTACCTGGCAGAGTTCCCGGACCACCTCGGAGGAGGCTACAGCATAGCTGCCCTCGGGAATGATATGTATGTCACAGGTAAGTTGCTTTGTGGAATCCAACACTTTTAATTGTTTTTATTTTTTTTCCTCATTTGCATCGTTGACATTAATATGAATATGGTATACATAGAACAGGGAATAATTACTGCCCTATAAAGTGGATGCCAATCACAAATGTATTGTGCTCCATCAAATTCTTGTATGAAGTTCAGCTGCCCCGGTGTCCTTCAGTCAGGGAGTGATGGTTGCAGTGTCTGTATGTATATTAGATTCACTGTGGTGTGAAAACTCAGTCAGTAGGTTTTCATTCCTCCTCCTTTGTGTTCTGAAACGGTCAGGGAGTGCTTATAAATAAACTGCTCCATGTCAAGTCATCGTGAAGCAGGACATGTTGTGCTGCCAGGATCGAGCTGTGTAATCATCCTCTTCTTTGGCTGCAGACAGTCGCAGTCTGCAGAGAAACCCTGTGTTTCCCGTTGAGAACTCATCTGAGACTTCACAGCTTGTGACTCCTGCGACACACTGATAGGGGTCCTTATATTTAGCAGCGTTAGCTCACTGCCTCGTTAACAAAAATAACAGCGGCAGCATGTGATTTCATAATGTTGACTGGCAGATGGAGAATGTATTACCCTTTATTTACTGACGAGCTTATAAAGTCCGAATTTTAGCAGTGCAGAGATCATCTAGGAAGCATTTGTACTTTTCTTTCTAAAAGGGAAACACTTTTACACACAGTTTTTGGTGATATCTTTCTCGTGCTCCTGGCTAAATGTCCTGTGATCTTGCATCCTGCAGGTGGCTCTGATGGCTCCCGCCTCTACGATGGTGTGTGGCGCTACAAGTCCAGTGTGAACGAGTGGACAGAGGTGTCGCCCATGCTGAAGGCCCGCGAGTATCACAGCTCCTGTGTGATGAAAGGGCAACTCTATGTGGTGGCGTCAGACAGCACCGAACGCTACGACCATACGCTTGACTGCTGGGAGGCCTTACCGCCCATGTTGCACCCGATGGACAACTGTTCCACAACCACCTGCAGGGGACGCCTGTACGCTATAGGCTGTCTGACCGTGGAGGACACGATGGCCATCCAGAGCTATGATGCAGAAAGCAACCGCTGGTCCATGGTCAAGTGTGGACAGCTGCCGCCGTGGTCCTTCACACCGAAAACTGTGACGCTCAGCGGCCTCATCTTCTTTGTGAGGTGAGGAGACTTGTTAGTTATGTGTCTAAGTGAAGTCTTTATTGTACTGTGAACTGATCAGCTGCTATCTTGAATTAAGTTCAATACAGATGTTACATTCATCAAAGTTAACAGAACAGAAGAGACACATTTGCTTATAAACACATCGCTTGTGCAGCCGTCAGTTAACAGAAGTGAAGGAATAACGGATTTAAATTTGGTTTTGTTTCTATTTTCAGGGACGACTCAGCCGAGGTCGATGTGTACAACCCTCAGAAGAACGAGTGGGACAAAATTAGTCCAATGACCCAGGTTTGTATTTCAATGACAATATGTATGTACACAAAAATGAAAGAATATGACGCGAGTCCCGTCAGTTTAATACAACATAAAGTAAATGCTCCTAATGTCTTCTCTCAGGTCCACGTTGGAGGCAGTGTTGCAGCCCTGGGCGGTAAATTATACGTGTCTGGCGGTTACGACAATACATTTGAGCTGTCAGATGTGGTGGAAGCCTACGACCTGTCTACCCGCACTTGGAGTCTCGCTGGACGGCTACCTCAGCCGACATTCTGGCAAGGCAGCGTCAGCATATTTCGTCAGTTCATGCCCCTTGTGTCCAGTACATTTGCACCTACTGACTTAACCGAGTCCAACGCCATTCACCTACACCGGCACCAGCGCAACCAGGCGCTCCACAATCTCAACAACAATCTCAACCAGAACCAGGATGTGAACCCAGCGCACTGAGCGTGTGGCCGGGACGATTCAGCCTCCTTTTTTTGTGCCATCGGTAGTTTACTGTGAATTTACCTCATCACAATGCTAAAGATGTTTTAAAGTAAAGACCGAGCATGTAAACGCTCGTCTGTCTGAGTGGCTGCTACGCTGTCGAACTGATAATCACTTATATCTGTTGACTGAAGTCATTAAAGGTACAATTTGTATGCGATCTAAAGGTAGCACTTCCTGATTCACACTCCAAACCAGAATGGTTTTACCAGAATATCTGGGTGTTCATCCCAATCGTAAGAAAGAAGGAAATGCTATCTTCCCTAGCATGAGGGAGAGGGGGAAACTTTCAATTTACCTGTCGATTTACGTTCCAACACTCACCTGATTGAAAGAATGAGATCACTGCGGCCTACTTTCTCGGGTCAGGTGGCTGCTCTGGGCTCATTTATATATTCATTCAGGGTATAGTATATCGCTAGAATTGTTCCATTTAGGCCGCCCGCTGCGGGGTGAAGAGCCCCTCAGAGGAGGTGCATCCCCCCTGTACAGCTGCAGCACACGTCAAGGATATTGGAAGACAAGACAAGGCAGGGCTAGCTGGTTAGCATTAGACCTCAGTCCCGATACAGTCCAGACAAGCCCGTTAGAGAAAAGTTTTGGTCTGGGGCTGAATGCCGCTAGTGGTCAGAGGCGGGGACATTCTCATTCCCGAAGTCTTCTCTCTTTAAATGTAGATGCTCAGTTGATTCAGCGTGAATCTCCTATTTGTCAACTTCTAGGTGTCATGGTCACTTCTTCCCTCCTCTTAAACCTTCCAGTGATGCTGTCGCCGGGTGGAACAGACGGTCCCCGATGTAGCTGGATGGGAGTGTGTGAATCACTTTTTCTCAACAATATCAATGAGTTTAAATTCAAAATCTCAATTTTCAGCTCAGAGCAAAATCTGTTTACACTCCGAAAACAGACAATCACAGTTGCTATCGAGTTGAAATTTAAATCTCCTGCGCCAGAGGACATGTTGTGTCATCCGTCATGACGCCTCGTTTCAGGATGTATGTGATGTTAACTTTTCATCAGGTTGAAACGTCAATGCTCGTGATCGTTTTCCTGTGTTGCTCCTGATGTTTCAACAGGGTCCCGATGTGCTTTCATAACCACCTCGTGCATGAAGTGTTTTTCTTTACAAATGTCTTTATGGACGCGTTGCCGTTTATTTATGTGTTTTGGATGTTTTCGTGCTGTGGTTGTTAAGATGTCGCCGACTGTCCGTTGCTATGAGATCAGTAACACTCACGTGTTGGGTCGGGCGGTCACAACTGGAAGTGCAAAGGAATCTCAGTTTTGCTTACATGTGAAATGATTCTTGCTTTAAGTGTTTGTGACATTGAATTAGTTTTGTAAATGGAGTATATTCTGAACTGTGCACACTGTTTGTATGATGTTTACAGCGTGTTTATTCAACGGCAGTCGCTTCCATGGACAGTTAAGCTGACAAATATTTCATGTCAACAATGAAGAGTAGATGCGGCAGAGTGGGAAAAGACAATAAATAAATAATGTCTTTTTATAAATAGCAAGCGAAATCAATCATCAATAAAGCTGTATATTTTAACAATAAACTCGTGTTGTGTTTATATTCCGGGACGGGACGTTCATCCTTCTGTTACATGGTGCATGTTGTGTTTACATGGAGGTACTCCCCAAAACTTTTGCATATGTTTTATTATATTTCACATCCTTTTATCCTCAATTCTTTTCTTTCTGTATCATCCAAACTACATGAAGCTTTGGTCGATTTTCACTTTCATTGGTTTTTTAATTCGGTCGTGGTACCCTCGCTTCATTCAGCTCGTACTGATGCTGACTCAAGGGGATATATATTAATTGTATTATGTTCAAATAATTCTAGACAAAAAGAGAAGACCATCTTCAAAAGGTTTGTTGACCCTCGTGGAGCAATCACAGCTCCTGGAATCTGTTAGACAATTTTTTTATACTTTTAATAGCTATGACCAAACATTCTCTGAAACATGAAAAATAAGAATAAACTAAAGTTTGTAACAACCTGTGTGGTTTGATACAAAAGAAGAACCACTATAATTCACAAGTATTTTATTTCCAAGACTTTTCAAGGCCTGGAAATTGGTATTTTATTAATATTCAATGACTGTTCCAGGGTTTTCCCCCTGAGACCGACTTGAATATCTTTGGCTTTATTCAACAGGTAGACTGACCTGATTGGTCCACATGGTTCAAGCAACTCATTTAAGATGGTATCCAAGTTTTGTCTTGTAAAGTCCCCTGATCAGGTCTGTGTACCCAAACATGTTTCTAACAGCAGGAGAAGAAAACTGTGCAGATTTGCTCAGAATCACATGACATTGAAGTAAAAGGAGTCTGAGTGGGTTCCACTCATATTTCAGGTGTTGCTCTCTGATATATTCTCCACAATTCCCTCCATATCCACCGTGGACTCGTACACTTTAGTGACCAGTTGTGTTTGCTGCAAGACTTCTGGCACAGAGAAACTCCCCACTGCCTCGACGTGTCCCAGGTTCGAGTGGTATGTCACCTCCTCCATCGCCGCATCAATCACCACTCTCACAATGCAGCTAGAGCTGACGCCCGTCCCCGAGTCTGTCTCCGTGGATCCCTGGATGACGGACGTCTCCGGGACGAAGTCCGTCCCCTCTGCGATCAGTGAGGCCTCCACTGTTTTAGTTGCTTCGTTCTCACCAGAACTTTCATCCACATCCTGCACAATCACGTTCCTGAGTTTCCTCTGCCGGGGGTTGTAGTTCTCGGTGCACTTGTGGATCTGGATGTGTCGCCGCAGGTGTGCCTGGAAGAGAAAGCAGGAAGAGGTTTGAGTGACTAATGAGCCTTGAGAGTAAGAAATGCAGTCCCAGTGGCCTAATCGATAAGGAACTGGCCTCCTTAGCCAGGGATTGTGGGTTTGAGTCCCATCTGGGGTGTGCTTCTTTCCTTTAGCGACTCCACTTTTTGCAAAAAGAAGTCTAAATGATTCTAGATCTTCGATACAGCATGTTGTTCATTGTGTAGACTGTTTAAGCGTACCTGTCGTGTGAACATGTAGCCGCAGTCGATACACTCAAACTTCCTGATGCCCTTATGGCGGCGCAGGTGGACACGAAGCTGCTCTTTCGCTGGCGAAACACAAAAACAATCACATGAGTGAGACATTGATTCATTCTATGTTGACATTTTGTCTGTTTTTGATCCCTGATTATGAAGATATTGTACAGTTCGTATGATTTACCTTTGAAGGTTTTGTTACAGATGTGACAGCAGTGGGGCCGGCCCTCCTCGTGCTTGCTCGCCTTGTGGCGGAGGAGGGCTCCTTTCTCTGTGAAGCGCTGCTGGCAGACGTCACAGCTAAAGGGACGCTCCCCAGTGTGAGTCCGGTGGTGTTTATCTAGACTGCCTGTCGTTAAAAGACACGGATTAACACGATAAACTGTGTGTATGAGTGAAGGTTTAGAGCTCTGTGTGCTTGAATGGATCTGCTGTCACAAACATCAGCGTTACCTTGAGTCCTGAAGGTTTTGCCACAGAAGTGACACTGGTACGGCCTCTCGCCACTGTGGACACGCAAGTGCATCTTGAGGTTGTTCTTCTGGGAGAATGCATGGCCACACAAGCTACATACAAACGGGCGCTCATTTCTGTAAGGCAGATTAAAAAGTAAGTGACAGTGCAATCATAGTAAATTGCATCCTGTCATTTAAAAAGTATTGTGATAAGAGCCGAACTCTGACAGAAGAAATGAAGCTACGCTACCTGTGAATGGCTTTGATATGCATCTGCAGGCCGTTTCGACTGGACGCTCGATGGCCACACTCCTCACACACAAACGGCTTTTCGCCTCGATGTTTGGCTGCTTCGTGCACACGCAGCTCTGACCGGGTCAAGAAGGTTTTGGGGCACTGTGGGCACTTAAAAGTGAGAGTTTTTTTACAGGCAACTGAACGGAGGTTAGTGTCTTCAAGTGCTTTTGTACTTAATTATAAATTATTAAGTGTTGCATTAAGTAACCGGGGTCGTGTGTATTCTGATCCTGTGTGAGGTTTTCTCTCATCACAGTGGCACAGTACATAAAGAAAACTTACTGCGTGTGGTTTGGCGTGACCGTGGATCTTCATCATGTGTAATGTCAAGTTCTTCTTGTACATGAATTGGTCAGGACACGTTGAACACTGAAAATAAACACCAACATGTCAGTGAAGATAGTTAAAAACTTGTGTTGGTTCGGTGTCGGCGGTACCTTGTAGGGCATGTCTCCTGTGTGGGAGATGACGTGCACACGTAGCTCCTCCTTTCCTTTAAATGTGGAGGAACATGTCATGCAGGTGTACGTCTGCAAATATAACACAAACACTTCATAGTGTCTCACCTGATACTGAACTTAACAGAAAATACAGCTGTATATCGGCTGAATTTGTTCTTAAATTAAGCGAAGTAACATAAAACATACTCATCACTTCATTGACATGTGCATGTGAGCAGGATTTTAATATTGTAGAACATCACTGTTTAAAAGTATTATGAACGTACTGTATATACTTTATAATTATCTGATCTTATATTTTACGTTTAAAATATTGATATGGAAAGTTTTCATATCGGCGCTCACTGGCCAACATACATACTAATACACACAAATCTGTGAAAGGCCAATAGAGTCGTCAGATATTTTCAGATGTTGGTCCGGCTGTAACAAACGTGTGTTTTCTCCCACTCACCTTTGCTGTTGTACATTTCTTTAACTCGTGTGTCAAAAGATTCTCCTTTCTGAAGTACTTCTTTCCACATTTCAGACAACCGAAAGGTCTCTCCCCTGTATGCCGTCTAGGAAAGACACATTGAATTCAAAGCTATTCTATCAACAGTAATTCAACGGAAAATGCCAAGAGCGTCTACCTGTTGTGGACTTTCAGGTAGTATTTGCTCTTGAAGGATTTATCACAGGTGGGGCATTGCACTGAGTCCTTTTTGGAGTCTTCTTCCACCGTTTCACCATTTGCACATTTGTCTGAACTACTCTGCGCTCTGCGCCGGCGTGCTGTTGATGTGGAAGGCGCTAAGGAACTGGGCACAGGCACAAACTCCTCATCTGAGTCTTCAGTGATCCTCTGAAGACCCCCATCATCATCTTCCTCTAACTCCTCGTTGTCATTTGTGTCAATCTGCAAATTGTTTATCTGTAAACAGTCAAGATCATGTGTTACTACTGCTGATTCGTGCACATGCAGTGCGATTTATCGGCTGTATTACATTGATCTTTTCTACCTCGGTTTCACCAGTTGGCTGATCTGGCTTTGGGTTTTCCACATCACTACCTGCTTTGACCGTAGCAGCAGCTGTCTTGCTGGTGTTTTCAGTCACTGTTAAATCAGCATCGGCGCTCTCGTCAGTCACCAGTCGCCTGGGACCTTTGACCACTCGACCAGACCGTGTGGTTGTGGTGGTAACAGTGCTGAAATTGTCTGTGACCGTATCAAAGCTGGACTCCTCTTCTGTGACTGTCGGCAAGTTCTTGTCTGTGGCTGAACAAGGGGTATCTATGTCTGCTTTAGTCTTTCTGGGTCTGCCTCTTTTACGCTTACACGGAACAGCCTCTGAAGACTTCTCGTTAAACCTCTGGCAGAGTGCAAGTGCCTCTGGTACACACAGGCTGGTGGCTGCATGCTGCACCTTGTTGATGTTGTCAGGATCCAGCTTCAGCTCTCCAGTGTAGACAAAGTTCAGCAGCAGCTCTAAGCCATCATTGGGGCACTCTCGAAGGCAGAACTCCGTGCTAGGTGCGGTGGGCATGTTGGACTGTTGGAAAAGTTCACTGAAACAGGCAAGGATGTTACGGTGGGCAGCGTAGACGACACCATCTCCCACATTCAGCACTGCATCACAGAATCTCCCCACTGCCCTCTGCTGGTTCAGAGAGGACAGGACACGCTGTGCATGGTCTGCTGCAGGCATCCCTCTGGCTTCAGTGTGCACTGCTGAAACACAATAACGAAATTGTGTATCAATATAAAGTTTAAAAGACAAACATTATATTAACCACACAATATTTAAACAAAGCCCCATTGCACTCTCATGCATGTAACACTATATGATCTGTTAAGATTAAGATCTCTGATCTAAATATAGGCGTTGCATAATATACAGTATATATATATACTGTATACTTTTTTTTCACCTGTATGTCTATACATCGTTAATTAGAAATTGCACAACATAGCATACCTGAAAAATACTTTGAATATCTCTGAACATAATTAATTGTTTAATATGTATGACAGCATAATATCACGCATTCACATTTTATCAGCTACCACAATAATTATCAAGTCTATTGAAGTCTAAATTCTCAAGTGCTTTCTAAAAAAATATTGCGAATCCCTGGCTACCTCTCCTGCGCACCTCGACGTTTATTTCCTAGCACATATTTTTAAAGACGCTCCCTTAGCATGTCACGTACCCGACAACTGCTCTTAGAGACTCACCACCGCAGGGCTCATGAAAACTGATTATCTACTCGTATTCGCTCCCAAACTGCCCCGCTTTGGTTGTAAACACAGTAAGTTTTGGAGAAAAAATAGCAAAGCAAAGCTACATTCACCTTGTTTTCGCTTCTTGTAGGCCCCTAAATCCAGAAGGAAGAGGATGTGACGCCTCTCCGCGACTGAACTCCGGGATAGTTTAACGTCTTTTGACCATTAGTGAATAACAACATTCACCATAATGACAAGAAATAGAAAAAACTAAAATGATTAGTTTTCTCCGACTTTGTGTGTGTTTACTTTATCTTCACGCGAATTGACTAAAATCTATCGTTTGTAATTCTAACTTTATCTTAAGGTAAACCACTCAGGGCAAAACCTTAGTCGACCATCTAGATGCGGCGTCTGTTTGTGGCTCACACATGTTAGCTAGCGTGCTAGCAATGCTGTATCAACAGCCGACCATCATATTATAACAATATCCATTTAGTTAACAGACTTCGAGTTATTTCTACAGTTGTGTGTTGTCTTATTTGCATGTGGTGATTAGGTCTTCTCCATATGAATGTAACAACAATCACTAGCAGGTAATGTTGCAACCTCTGTAAGATACCGTCAATTAAGCTAGCTCTGACAATTGTTAAGTTTACAATTTACGTTGCTTTGCTATTCGCACAAATGATTCCTCCCTGAATGTACACGTATTCCTGATACTCTGCCTTAATTATTGAAAAATGTATGATAAAGATATAGTCAAACTAACACTTAGCTTAACATTATTAGCTTAGCTTTGATAGCTGTTGAATGGTGTATTGATATTCATCTTGGGGAGCTAATGTTTCTGTCCCTCCCTTTTGCAGGCTCTCCCTTGATTGTTCATTGAATCATGAAGGTAAACAAAGAGACTCAGGTAAAGGGTAATGCTAAATCTTTGAAGTGGAAGGATGTGAGGGGCAAACGATGCAGGGCTCCCGTCAGCTCCTCGGATCTCAACTCAAGTCCAGTCATGGTCAAGGTGATCAAGGAGCACCAGGCGTCTGTGAAGAAAAAGCCCAAGGTGAAGAGACTCAAGAGCAAGGCAAAGTCTGTGTCTGACTCTAAGAAAAGCACTCCTCAGTCTGGACTGAAGAAGTCAAAGACTCAGGCGAATGGAGGTCCAGCATTCACAATGGACTGTGAGTCAGAGGACTTGCAGGGCTGGAGGGAGTATTCCCAGTCCATCCAAGCAAATGGTGTGAAAAAAACGAGTAATAAGGGGAAGCCGCACTCAGGTAGACTAGAGGAAATGTCTCTCCATCACTGTGCAGAGCGGGATGACCAGGGAAATCATGCAGTGCTTGTCATGCAGAAGGATGAGGTATGCTTCTGTTCGACTGGCCAACAATTAAGCCACCATGAATGTCCATTCTTCTGACCGATCATTACATTACTCTCCTCCAGACCCTGTGTTTCCGTGGGAAGTGTTTTTTGACCTGCCTGTATGGCCGGGTAGAAGTGATGGGGTTCATCATTGAAGAGGGCCAGCAGTCATATCCACTCTTCTCCCCAGCCTCGCATTGTCCACTAACCATTAGAGCCCTGGAAGGCTCCGATGACACCCGAGATGAGAGAGCGGAGACTTCAATCATCCTCCGCAAGTATCTCCCACCAGGTGAGAACATGAGCAGCTTCAGAGAGATATATTATATATATTTGAGTTTTAAAATTATTACGTAGTAAAACCATCTTAATTTGCTTAACAGGAACATATTATACCGACTGTGTTATTTCATTCATACTTTGTATTTGTATGTCTTCTTCTTAAATATGACTTTTGAAGGATCACAGAAGAAGTTGCTGAAAAAGGTAAAATCAAACACAGCTCTCATCCTACTGGAGCCCATGGAGACGCCTCTGACGCAGTTTCTGTCAAGCTTCACAGAGCTCAGATCTCTGTTCAGCCCCCCAATGGTATGTTGACTAATATGTATATTTGTAATATACAATACACTCTGAACCATTCATTTGACCACATTCAATCTGTAATGAGACCTGGAATTTAATTTTCAGTCTTAAGCAGAAGCTTTTTGTCTAACTTGTTTACAGAGTGAACTCATGTCGGCTGTCGTCGACACGCCGCTCAATGGTTTGGGGGTGATTCCTCTGGCCCGCAGCATTACGGGTCTGAGCCTATCAGAGAGCAGCAGGGATTCTCTAAACACATTGGTCAGCGCCTGCAGAGGTGAGCTCAAAAAAATACATCACATAATATAGTCACAGGTAATAGTAAGAAATACAAATCATTGCCTAACAAATTATTGGACACCTGTGTCCTTCCCAGGAGACATGGATGGTTGTGCAGCTGTCCTTGTGTATGGGACCAAGAATGTGGGCAAGTCAACATATATCCGCATCCTTATCAATACCTTACTGAATCAGTAAGTTCTCACAAGCTTAACATACCACAATCCTCTTTTCTATTCTATGTTTTTACAGTATCAGAATCAGAATTGTGTTTATTGTCAAGCTTTCACAATACGAGGAATTTGTCTTGCTACATTGGTACATTGGTACTAACAGTCAACATAAAGACAGGAAGAGCATAAATAATCTATCTAAAAAATGGTATATATGTATGCTAACTGTTGAAGTGTGTGTTTAAAAGCTATTTCGAGTACTTTTAAACCTGGGTCCTAATTCGAATGTGTCCAATATTATTACTTAGAGGCTCAGATTGTTATTGTAAGTGTTTGACCACCTTATGTAAAGGTTCCCTACAGAGATTAGTACCCTTAGTGTTTCACTTCTTCTGAGTTAGTTCTTTGTACACCCAACTGGTTTATTGTTCTGCCTGTTATCCTGACGTGCTTTATTGGATACTGATGACAGGTCAACACTTTAACTGCCCACATGACCTCCACGTCTGGTTTCAACTTCTTAAATAATTTTCCTGAATAAACATGATGCATTAAATTGACTCATGTTTAATGCAAAACATGTTTATGTTTACATGAAGATGTTCTTTGACTGTGGAAAATTGTAATTTTGCAATTTCATTGTGTGTGTGTGTGTGTATATGTGTGTAGCACTGCTTGTGTAGATTATTTGGAAGGTGACCTCGGTCAGACAGAGTTCACCCCGGCTGGTTGCCTGTCTTTGCTGACTGTCAGAGAACCACTTCTGGGTACGTTTCTTATCCTCTTGCACAATGTTTATAAATTATGAGTATTGCTGCTGCGTGCTTTTACACACATGGGCCACTGTATATGTGTATCTCAACAGTTTTTTACTATTTGTGTATGAGGAGATTAATACACTTATGTTGAATTGGTTCTCAGGTCCTCCTTTCTCACATCAGCGCACCCCAGATCACATGGTTTACTACGGTGCGTCGTCATGTGAGGTGGACTTCGACCATTACCTGGAATGCCTTAAATCCTTGTGGCGTAGACGGTCCCAGAATAGAGAGACTCCCATCATCATCAACACCATGGGCTGGGTCAAAGGTCAGCATAGACTGCGTTTGTGACAGCTGTGAGCACATATTGTGATCCTAAACTTCCCTAACTGCAAATGTAGTCTAAAAATGTGCTTGTCTTTCTTGTCCACAGGATTTGGATTCCAGATACTAGTGGACTTGATACGCTTCTTCCCAGTCTCTCATGTCATCCAGCTTGGTCATAGTGAGACCACCCAGTGTCCCGCCCTCACTCCAGAGTTTCTCAGGACAGCCCACGGCTACCAGACGCACCCACCTGCTCAGACCACTCTGGACGACTTCACAGAGAGTCACAATCCCCCCAGAAGCTACGTCCACATAACTGTACAATCAAAGTTTGAAGGAGTGGCTCTCCAAGGGACAGCGTAAGCAAACCTCTGTCAGCTTCTGTTGGCACTGATGTATAGTATGAATCACTCCAAACCACTGGCTTCATTTTCTGTGGGTGCATTGTGTTTGCAGGAAACACCAGCGCACAAATGAGATCAGAGAGCTGTCGTTGCTGGCCTACCTGAGTCAGCTGCAGGCTTCTGACCCGGGACCCGTCAGACCTCTTCACTGCCTCACCCCATACCAGGTACATGAGAAAGAAAGACTGGAGTTGATAAAAGAAAGTGGAATCTTCTATTAGTAAAAGTTTAGCAGCAGTTCAACATGAATTTATAAGTCCGACAAACCAAAGTGTTTGTGGGTTTGCACATGTTGACCCCACAATATGTTTGGATAATGTCTGTAGTACATAATCCTTCTCTTTCTGAACCTACAGGTGCCCCTAACAGCGGTGGCTTTAGGTATGCTACATTGCGACGTGATGCCCAGGCATATGTTTTATGCTGCCAGTGGCAGTCTGGTGGGACTCTGCTGCTTGGCAGAGAAAGTAACAAGCAAGGGAGGCCCAGTCCTGCTGTCAAAGGGCCCCATCTGCCCATGTGTGGGTTTTGGTATGTATTCTGCATGTCCTTTTTTGAATTATGAATAGTTCATGTTGTGTGAGTCTTCTAAAGTGATTATTCATATTTGTTTAAGCCTGAGAGCAGAATCTGTCATGTCTGTAAATAAATGTAAGGCCAGGAATCAGTGTATTGTTCGTGTCACTGTATTCCAGGTGTGCTCCGGGGTATTGACGTGGCACGAGGTCTGTACTTTTTGCTGACCCCTATAGATCCCTCCGTCCTTCGTAAGGTCAACTGTCTCCTCCTGGGAGCCATATCGCTGCCATCCTGCATCCTCACCACACAGGTCAGATGATGGATCTATTCTTTTATATACAATACTCTTCAGGCAAAATACATTTACTTGCATACAGTATCCGTGCAAAGCGTACTTTAAATGGGACTTATGGTTGCTTTTGTCTGCGTTTCAGGATGGTTTTGAGGAAGAGATTCCCTTTGTCACAACCGACTACAGTTTTGAGCTCAATGGTGCAGGAAAGCTGCGGGTCTTTAAAGGACTGATGAGACCCAGTCAAATGGGGATGCAGTGACTTTTCCTACACAGTATCTTGCCCTTTACGCGACCTGACTGGTGCTCTTATGCCAAACCAGTCTGGATCGGCCTTTGAATGTACAGAACTGCAGTTCAGTCCGACTTGTCCTTTCTTTAGGTTCAGTCTGACAGAGCCGCCTGGATGTTTCACCACATCTTCAAAAACACACCATGTTGTAAAAGCTCTTGTTTATAAGTCACATTCCGAATATGAAACCAAATCCTGATCAGATATTAAAAAAATAATAATTTGTTCTGACTTTGTGCTACTTCATGTGTTCGGGGCTGTTTTTCCTTTTTTTTAGACCAGTGTCACTGGTGATAGTTTATTTCTTCCACAGTTGTGTTTCATCCAGGGTCATGTCTTGCAGGCAATGGTTATTTTACTGGTCAAATAGTACTAGTGTATTATAGTGAAGAACTTTAACATTTGGTTCGGTTGACAAGCTGTCCAGACTTTTCATCCAACATTCAAGTAAGGAACAGGAGTCACATGTCCTATAGGTCTGCTGGATTTATTTATAAAATACAGTTTTTTTTCAATATTGTGTTTTATGTTTTACTGAAAATGTTACATTTTTATTGCTGAGTCATCCTGCTTCAGCTGCTTTAATTTGTTAAAGGGACACTTAGGTGATACTGCACATTTCAAGAAGTTCTGATCTGATTTATTTTTTTAAATAATAAAGATCAGTTTGTTTTACGACGCTACCTGTCTTCCCCTCAAGGGGGCAACAAATGTGTGTTTTGGCAGGAAACCTTCATTAAAAAGGCCCAACAAACCCCTTCAATTCTCAGAAAAATGTTTAATGATTGGTCAAAAAGAAAATCAATGTGTATTAAACAAGCCCTTCTGACCTACTTGCCACTCCATGCTGGCTTACATTTACATTATTAGATGAGAGGAATGAAGGAGAACTCTGTTGTAAACACACACACACACACACACAGTGGAGAATTGCTAGTTTGTTAAGAGGTCTGCTTTAACATCCCCTCTCTGCCCCATGCTCTTCTTTGTTCACTGTTGCCCGCCTCTTTATTGTGGGTGGGAGCTTACAAACAGCAGAGCCACATTTTGGCAGAGTCATTGTTTTGGCTTTGTCTGGTCAGATGTTTTCCATAGACCTCATGCAAACTGAAGAGAGATCCCTCTGTAGAGATGCCGCTCATCAGTCTTTCAATGATTAGGAACAACAACAACACACATCTGTGAATATACATTCCAAAGCAGAATGCACATTCAAATTCATAACTTTAGAATCAGTAAAGAAAAAAAGTTCTTTCAACCTCTCAAACCTATTAAATAGAAAAATGCATGCAAGAGAAACTTCTATTCTATTCCATTATGTAGTTTGATTTTTTTTTTTGTAACTGCATAATAATAGTACAATGTCACCATAGCCGGATTAACATCCCGGAAGGTCTGGGGGCAGTAATGAGCTGCTGGGCCCCTGTTAAAGTGACATCTCACTTAATTTACACACGAAGGCCAATTTACTTTGACATGTGACCATCTGATGCAGCAATAGCCTGGCAGTTGAAATACTTTAAAAAGGTTTTGACATTTCCGACAGCTTTATGAGTAAACGTGTAATTTGCAAAGGCCTTAACATCTTGTGTTTTGGGGGCTCTTGTTAGGTAGGTAGGTAGGTAGGTAGATACTTTATTTATCCCAAGGGAAATTCAATAGCCTGCTTTAATTATTTGCTAATGAATTTGTAGTTTAATGTCTCATATTATACTTCTAGTTATGTTAGGTAGATTAAGAAGTTAGTATTTCTGATCCTAAATTTAACTATTTTAGCCTAGCTTGAACCAGGATGGGAAGAAATGGAACTAGCAGACGCTAGCAAGTCACCTAGTTTAACCTGATCAACAGTAAGCTGCTACTTGTTGGCCCGCTTGTATCAGTTGCTAATGGACATCTAGCTTAATGTCTCATATTACATTTCTAGTTATGTTAAGTAGTTTCACTCTTCCAGCCAGTGTCAGTAGAAACAAAACTACACAGAAACTGTAACAACAGTTCAGTGTGTTGACGGCATCTCTAGCGCCACTAGCGGCAACACCGCGTCACCGGAGGGAAAAGACTTCATCAATGTCTTTGTGGGTCCTGGTTGTGTGAATGAATGGAGGGGAGCCGAATCGGAGGGGGCGAGAGGAGGCAGTGGGCAATATGTGTTCAACTTCAGCAGCACGTTGTATAAAGTTTACAGGAGAAGATCCACCCACGGACTCGCTTCTTTAATGACCCTGGAGTCCCCCCCCCACCCCCCTCGTAATCCCATTCTCAGACTGAGCCGTCCGAGCAACCTTCACCTACAGACGTCGAGGAGATTTCATTTGCGTGTGTGCAGCTAGCAACAGGTTATTAGCAGCTTAACACGGCGTCCAACCTGTCCCGAGTGAGTATTATAACCGTGTAAACTTTACATTTATGCGCCACGGGAAGCTTTTTGTAGCGACTCTTTTCTGAGCATTCACAGCGATGTGAGTCGCAGCTTTGTGCTCGCCGCCGATATGCAAGTTGAGCGCACCGCGTTTTTGAAGATGGGCGACGGCAGAATTAATAAGAGGACAGTGAGAATACAAGACTGCTAATCAATCATTGCTGTGTGATTAGCACCGAGGCTGCCACACCGACAGACAGACCTGCGAGGACCCGGTGTCGGTGGAGGGCTTTTCTCTTCAACAAGGATCGCATGCATAGATGGTGCCAAACAAGTGGAGCATGAATTCGGCTCTTCACAAGTCGCCACCGAGGAGCTGGCTGGGGCTCAGATTACGACTCAGTAAGTGCAAATTTCAACTTTTGACTTTCAGAGCTGTCACAATTTTGATGACTTTAGAATCGACTTCACGATACCATAGATTTTCAAATGACTTGTGACTTAACCTGGACCTGAGTTTAATGACTTGCCAGACTTGATACTCCTCCAAAACTGTGGAACAAAATGATGCCATAATGTTATTTCCCTGATTACAGTTAGATGAGAGGAATGGGTTCATGAGAAACGAGGGTGGTGCATATATATCCTGTGAAAATTATTTAATTTCATTGGAAAATAATACATTCCTGTTTCTTTTGTTTTGCACCACTTGTATTCTACCATTGCCATTTGTTTCGATGTTATTAGTTTTGACTAAATGAATGTAACTGTGATTCTACAGGTGCTCAATCTTTTTGATATCAGCGCAACTCTTTACTTGGGGGATGTAAGAAAGATGTTGAAATAAATATGGCAATATGTCCTTTTATACTATGAGCATTTTCCAACAATTACATTAAAGTTATCCGATATATTGCCTTGAATACAGTATCGCAATATATTGAATCATAACTCCTGTATTGTGATGCATATTGAATCCCCAGATTCTTGCCAATAATCAGCTTGGTTGAGACTTGCCTGTCCTGGCATTTGACTTGGGAATTGCCACTCTTGACAGTGGAGTTTGAGACTTACATGGGACTTGCAAAGCAGTCACTTGGTCCCACCACTGTTGATCAACCTTTTCAGATTAATGCTGCAGCAGCTTACTTTGCTGTTCACGTCAGCATAATCAAATGAGTTTGTGCTTCCTTTAATAAACATTTCCTGTGATTCACTCTCATTTGATCCCCAAGCTCCAGACCTTTGTTGACTGGAGGAAAGCATGAAACAAAGTTAATGGCCGCAGTTGGCAAGTGACCTGAGCAATTATCCCTGCTGGAGGCAGAGGTATTTTAGTCAGCGAGAGGACAGTACACTCTGATCCTGTCCTCCTTGTGGTGAAAGATCTTTGGACTACTTAGGATGCACTCAGACAGTAGATATCTTGTAAATCTATTCATCAATATTTACTGCATTTTTACCTACAGACCTGCCTTTTTTACTTCCTACCTCCCAATTCAGATCAGAGTATCTAGACTTTTTTAGGGCTGTTATTTACAATTTATAAAATCAATTAATATGCAAATAGTGTCCGCCATAATCTAACAAATTGTTTAGTTTATGATATGGTAGACAAATGTGACAGATAGTATACCAATAAATAAAACAGTGCACTTATAAAGCTTGAATTGGCATTTGGATTATTTCGAATTAATCGGTTTAATACTGAGTAAATGTTGCAATCTCAGGAGCAAACTTCCTTTACATGTTGGCAGAGAATGGTTTCAACCAGTAAGCGAGTGTAGTTAAAGTTCAGCAGCCATAATTGGTTGAGTCTGCAACCCGTCAGTATTCCAGGCCACCAGAGTCTTAAGCCTGTCTTAAACACACTGGTCTAATCTGAGACCAGATGTCTCGTCTGGTCTCTGTCCACCACCGAAAAACACAAACACACTACAAATCCCAGATCCTCTCTTTTGCACTGTGAAGGATGTTCTGTGAGCATGTTGTGTGTCATAACAGAGGACAACTGCCAGAATCAGCTTCACTGTTTACATTTGGTCATCGATGCTCCATTACCGGTTTATTGTCATCATGAATGTTGACTGATGATATTGAGATTATTAATTCTGTCACAAATTAGGTACAGAACTGTGGCCTGTAATATCACCACCAGGTTCAGTTAGTAGCTGTTTCGATCTTGTCACGCTCTGCATCGGCAGTTTCATTCATACAGAGTTTTAAATCAGACTTACGAGATCTAATATGAGAGAAGATTATGCTACTTGATTGCTTATTCCTCACCTCAAATTCACTCAGAAACAGATTTCTGGTGGACTGCCACTCAAGGTGCTGGGGCCTGAGGAGTTAGGACCCTGGAGGAAGGTTTGAGGTGTTGCAGTTAGATCTTCCTGGAGATTTCATGGCATCCTGATTGTTGATTGTAGTTTGGCAACAGCAGTTGATGAAAGGCATGAGTGCTCATAAACATCTAATCATTTCCACGACAGCTTGTCAAACTCTTCTTGTGATATGATGGAAATGTGCAGAACAGTGTTTTCTCAGCAGTGTGAGTTTAAACGTGAAAAGGCTGCCGAGCTCTTTCAGTGTTCAGTCGACTGAACAAAAAGGCTCCGGCGCTCGAGCCTGACTAGACTGCCACGGTGTGTGTTTTTTCTTGCCTCGCTCGTGACTTGTTACAGTTCGAACTTCCTTCTTCAGACTCTCTTTCCATTGTTTCACTTTATTCCAGACATTAATTTCCTTTCTCTTTTCCCCTCGTTGCTGCTCTGCCTTTTCCTGATGCTGCTCCAGGTCACAGTTAGATTTTTTGTTTTTCTCTCTCTCTGACTTCTGAAGAATAATGCTCCCAGCTTTGTGTGCGATGCCGCAACTCATCTCAATATATCTTACTTGACAACCTTTTATTTGCTTCACAACGGCCCTGCACTGTATTTGATGTTGTGAACACGCCAGGCGCAGTTGTAACCTTTTCAATGCTCCACTGGTGAGGTTGAATGTACTCTTGGTCTTAAAAAAAAGCGATTAGTGACATGACAAGTTCTACCTTGTCATGTCACAACATGCACCAGGTTTTCTTTTTACTGATTGAATGTGGTGTAGCAATGACTCCCATTGTCATTGAACAGTGCGGTTTTAGTTTCACATTTCTTTCAGTGTTTTTGGGGTTTTGTCTTGAAGTATTTGACACTGACAGGGCCGCAAAGACAGATAATTTAATAACTCATCATACAGCCTAGAGCTGCTCTGTAGATGTAAATGCCCTGTGATAACCATCTTTTATTTGCTATATAAACATGTTAACTTGACTGTTGTGACAATGAACTGGTTTCTCCCAGCAGTGCTGACAGGAACAGCTGGGGATCATTCATTGTTTGTTCGACATCTTTGACATGCAAGTGTTATAACGTTATATACGTTATGCATTGTAGCCACTTTACAAGGGGTAGACGTGGCGGTTGTATCAACCTTCGCATCTAACTGTCGGTAAAGAAAAGTCAAACTGTTCCTTTAGTGTATATCTGGCTCACCCAGCAGAGGTGAGTGTCACATTACAGATAGAACAGGTGTCGTGGGATGTTGTCCTTCCTCATCCTTCCACGCTTCACTGCAGTGTCAGTTTTACTGTTTTCAATTGCAGAATGTCACTGTCATGAACATGCTCACGGCTGAAGGGCCCTTTTCTACTCTTACCCTCCTTCTCTCACACATCATGTCCCAGCGTTCTTTTCTCCTGCTTGAACATTTGGACGCGGTAGACGGAGAACAGGAGGGTCTACTCATCGTGGCAGGATGCCTGTATACGATACGTATTCACGTTCTGACTGCAATATTGTTGAACCACAAATATCTGCAGCTACAAATAATACATAATGTTAATACGCTGTGTGTCCGCCATGCAATACATGGACCAACGTCCTATCAACCCATGCAGCAGATATTTGAGGGGCTACATTCAGGTCACATCTTCTTCTCTTGAAACCAACTGGCCCATGTTTAGCTTCTGAATGTTACCTCCCCCTCTTTAAACCGTCTGCCCTGCCTAAACGACTGTTTATGAATATTGCAGCGTTCTGTGTAACAATACTTTAGGATGAAAAGTGCTTTTGATTCCTGTTGACTCTGTTATTGACACACACACACACACACACACACCATCAGTCTGATCTGTTCAACATGATGTTTCTCTTTCTTGTTTACTTGATCAACAATTTAGATCTTTACTTTATGAAGAAAGATCATGAAATAAAAAGCTGCAAATTTGGGACCTCTGCAAATGAATAAATGACCAGGCACATGCTGTACATCTTACGCTCTGCATATCTGAGAGGAAGATACAGACAGTCTGGTTTGCTGGAAGTCATTGGAGTGTTCCTTTGATGAAGCAGAAATCATTTGCATTTTTCACATGCAAGAAGTCTGAAACTACTTGTAGTCTCAGCTATCTGGTGAAGGGTTTGATGGGCCACCTTGCTAATTTTAAGCCCCAAACCTCCACCACATGGCCATGCACAGGCCTTCCACTCTGCACCCCCCTTCTGCCAACAGTGTGGATCACACACTCCCCCCAATGCACACTCACGTCGACAGGTTCATTTACAGTCCTGTCGTACTGCGCCCGCTCATTTCTCAGCACTCCATTAATACTTTAGTGAGTGTGAGTCTAGTGAGCCGCCAGTTAATTCAGGTTAGGCATACTAGGAGGTTTTTGCCTGCTATTTCTGGCTCACATAAAAATCAAGAGGTTGTTGAGTGCCGACGTGAGTTATTGGTGTGAGTGTGGGAAACTGTACGTTTGTAATAAAGGAATACCTTTTTGAATGCAAGTCCAATTAATTAAGTCCACCGAGGAGGTAATTAAGGAGGTGTTTTCTTTGCAGTGTGTCTGACTGCATGTAAGCAGTATCACGCAAATAAGTTGGGTGGAGGAGGAACCAAGGAAGCACATTTAAAAAACATGTGGCATATTTCTGATGAATGTCAAAATATTTTCAGACCTATCAGATGGATTCAGGTGTGGTTTTATCGAAGAGCGGGTTTCAGCCTTGGCGGAGGTCTGCACTTGTAGTTGTTGTGTCTGTGCTTGATCCCTGAGAGTGGCAGTGGAAGAGCTGCACGGTTATGAATCCTAGCAGAATCCTTTTTCAGGCCTGTGGGAGGATAAACGCATATTTCTCCATCCAATCCGTTTTCAATTGCCATCCACATTTCTTTTATTGGCCATCTTTGACCAGGCCGCTTCAGATTGACTCATAACCACGTTGTTAACTCTTGACTCAGACCCGCTGAATGACAGGACAGGACACTGAATGTGATCGGACCAAACCAAGAGTCGGGCAGGAGCAGTCAAACTCGGAGCGCTACTTGTTGACTTGGCCGAGAGACTTGACTTCATTGGAGAATGAAAGCCGACCCTCTACTAATAATCATACATGAATAAATCCAATGCAAAGACGTTGGGAATGATGCATCCAGAGTTGCATTCAGTGCAACCTTTTTTTAATCAGGGCAATTGTGTCGTGAACTTATATGACGGGGCAGTTATGTGAATCTGTGAATCTTCCCTTCCCTTCCCCTGCAGTGGAAAGAACATGTGCTTTCACTGTATTCCTAAATTGACATAAGATTTCTTTTCATAATGGAAACATTCTGTGAGCGAGCTCAGATCAAACAGCTTGAGCAGCGGCACCATTACAGAGGCAGGTACATTCTGGCCTTGAGATGGCTGTAAAAATAGTCTTCATATTAAAAGGTTGTCGGATGGATGATGATGAAAGCGAGACTGTCTAATACCTCCCCGGCTTCCCTCTTTGTTTCTGCAGGAGGTGGAAATTGGCCCTCGTGTTTGCAGCCTAGTTCTCATGCCTCACGTCTGCTTTCTTCATTCAAAGGGAAGCTGCATGCTCAAAGCTGCTTCAGATTATTACCATATGTCTGCAAAGCCCAGAGCTGAGCAGCAAACCGGCTCCCATCCTACCCTCTAATTTCTTAACCCAAAATTGGACATGTGGGTCGCTGTCTATGACAGCGTCCCTCCCTTTCCCCGGCCGGCGCTGCACATTCTCACAGTATTTCTTCTCCCATTTTAGATGCATAAAACCAGTGCATCAGCCTTTAAGCAAGGCTGGGGAAAATATTATGAATCGAGATATGCAACTGCGTGTTGTTGTAACCCTTCAGATATTAGAGTAGACGGCAACGTCTCAGCTAAGCGTCTTATAATGGACCTCCAATGTGTGCATTGTACCTCCACAGAAATAACTAAGCTCATTCAGCACAGAGCTGGTGCATTCATAAAAAAGAAATAAATCTTTCAGGAGACATAAAGGGCGCGGGCACTAATTAATGCAGAAAAATGTCAGCCCTTTACAGTGTACGCGAAATATAAAGAAGGTCCACTCTGGATGTAGGAGGAGGTTTAAAAGAGATCTTTGTGTCACCCAGTCCAAAAGCCATTGGCCCAGATTGCCTGTCCCAGCATGCAACTCACCTCTGCATGAATACAACACTTGTCTGTTGGCGTGGGCCGAAAGCCCCCCTGTCGTCAAGAGATCCTACACAGGGCTTTAACATCAGCAGCTTGCCTCACACACAAGTTATGTACAGTTTGAGGAACTTTGCTTTGGATCGAGTCGAGGCTCAGGGAAGACGAGAGCGGAGGAAATTTAACGTGCTGCAGGAGATGAGTTTGCTGCACCTTTTAGCAGTTTGGCGTCTGTTATCTAGTCAGGAGTGGCTCTTGTAAATGGATTAGCAGAGGGCAGCATGACAGCACCCAGCGGGTGGCTTTCAGCGGACGATTAGTGGAGAGCTGAAAAGTCTCCGGAATTAGCAGGAAGAGGCATCGGAACAAAAGTTCAGGGACATGTTGTAGGGTTTGCTTTGTGGAATGAAGTTTGATCAGTTCTATCACCTGCTGCCTGATAAACACTTCAAACTTGGTCAGCAGGGGAAAGGCTTGTTCCACCTCTTCGAATCAGTAATATGGTCCCCTGCAGATGTCATGGGATTGCACTTGAGGAAAATCAGTTTGCTCCCTGGACTGACCCATAAAGTAGATCAGACTTCAACACAGGGTTTTGTAAGTGTTTGCAGATTATCTGGATGAAGTAATTATGCAGGTGGATTTGGAATTAACTTCTTATTGGCAGAGTTTAAAGCCAAGTTGAGCTGGCAGGTTTCAAGTTTTGGGGTGAAGGTCAGGTGACAAAACATTGGTTGTAGTTTAGTGATTCCAATGCTTATATATCAATTACCATATAGTTTTAGCTGTTTGAATTAGTCACAATGTTCCTGTACTGGAAGAAGCGCGGTGCGTACGAGCTGGAGGCACTGCCAGCCGCTCTCGCTCAGGGGGGAATAGATCGCTACTCCTGGTCCTCATCCCTGGACGGCATCTATGAGCTGTGCGGTAAGCCTGGGAATGAGTGGATCTCCTGACTGTGTGTGTGTGTGTGTTTTACAATGAAACAGGAAGTCCGTCCATCTATGTCCATGAATGCTTTCACTTATATGCCACATTTCAAAGATAGTTTGTGGAAGTAAACAACAAAGTAAACAACGTAGGGTCTTATACAATTCATACCTGCTTAACATTTGTGTATATTTTTGTTAAATGAAAAGGTAAAAGTCTGTATGACCTTTACTTTGTTCATCTAGCGTGACCTGGATAAAACATTAAACATGGATGATGTACGTCTTTTTACAAGCAGATGAGCAGATTCTCTATGCATTTTGAGCGAAGGATTTCAGCACCATCATGGAAAGGCTTTTTTTTCTTCTTTCCATTGCTCTGTTCCGCCACGGAAAGCACTCAGTGACCTGGCATGGAGATAAGCTCACATGAGTGAGAAAAGGGGGAGAAAGAGCTGACGAGAAGAAAGCTCGGCAGATGAAATATTCACCACTGAAGAAGTGCTTACCACTTCCCTGTCTCCTCTCAGGGCTCTTTTAGACGTGGCACAGGGGCACTTGGTTTCTGCTGTGCCGCCCCGGTTCATGCCATTAGTGAAAAAGGAAGTGATAACACAGGGACTGTGCAGGAATGTTCTTCATCCTCTCCTCTCTGCCAGCAAGCCTCTTTGAAATCCCTCTAATTTCTGGTCAGATTAAGAACTGTGCCTGCTGAGGCAGACCTGTTTGGCAGAGACCAAAAAGAGGAGGAAGGCCGCAGAGGAAACAGCGAGGCTTTGATCCTCACCTTTTCCCAACTCTGCTGGAACACTCAGCCGTGGTGGAGCTTTGTCACTTTATCCGAAAACAGAACAGAGTACAAGGTACTCGCATCTGAATTCATGAGGTCAGGTTTCTACACCCTCAATAGACGTGCGTCTGTGTTCTTTCATCGTGCAGCCAAAAACACTTGCAACTGGTCTGGTTTCATGTCTTTCATTTTTTCATTAATTAGTTTCCTCTGCAGTGACAGTAGAATAATTAAAGTTAATTACTTAAAGACGGGAGTGAGAAACACTGTCACTCTCATTTAAGAAACCACAGACAATTAACGAGGCGAATGTGAAGCTTCCTGAAATGTTTTTAATGTTTTTCATCTCAGTGTTTTGATTTGAAGGTCTGCAACTTTACTGCTCAACAAATCTATGACTCATCAAGTATCAGGCTCAATCTGAAGAACTTCTGTGGATATCAGAGTTCAGTAGTTCTGGGATATACTTAAGAGATAATGAGACAATTGTTTTTTACAAAAAACTGTATTTTTAGTCGCACAAAACACCGTTATCTGGATCAAAGGCCAAAAACACGTGTAAATATATATATAATTACAAACTATAATGTGTCTGTAATCTGTATATTTTCATTATAAACAATAATAACTCCACTCTGTAGCTCCTCTCGGCTTCATGGACCCTTTGTAGGGAGTTTCAGCTTATTGTTAATCTGTGCGACTCGTGACTGCTTTGGTTCTCTCAGTTCTGTCTTGTTTTTCGTCTGCAGCACGCAGCTGTTTTCGATTTTTTAAAAAGCTCTAAAAAGCCTCTGTGCACTACCTGCTCAGCACCAAATGATAACGTGACTAGCCGGTAAACATGTCTGACCATCTGCATATCTTCAAGAGATGAGATCATTGGTCAAAAACTCCAAATAATAAAGTTGCAACTTTAATTCTCTTTCATTAAAGATATATTGCAAAACAATGGTTGGCGAGTCCTAATTTTGGGGTTAAGTAAAAGATCAGTCCATCCCAGTGTGTCCAAAATATCCCCCAGTGTTTAAATACAACTGGCATTCCTCAGCTCCCAGTTAGCCACCGCGTCCAACAACAGCACAATGGACCTCTAATTTGCTCGGAGTTAAGCGCCAATAAAGCCCATAAAAAGAAAAGCCTGACACAAAAGGGCACGCCATTACATAATAATCAACTTGCACTTGACCTGTTACTGTACTTTCTGACATAAATACCCTCAAGTATTCCAGCTATGCAGTAATCTCCTCATGCTGCTTCTTAAATACAGCGACAGGGTAATGAGGTTTTTTGCCGAATGCACGGAGGCATTTCTTCCTCTGTCATTAAATAATTCCTAAATGAGTCAGCAGAGTTATCAGATGTACTTTACTTCTCTCCATAATAGTGTGAATTGGAAGTGGTCCTCCACCCTTCTCTGGAACAGTTTACACTCCTTCTGTGGTTTTTTCCAGTTTTATATATATGGGGACCTTTTTGGCTTTGCTCAGTTGTGGTGGAGGGAGAAAGCTCGTTGGAGGGGGTTGGCGAGTGTGTGATGCACATGTGTGTCGGGGGGGTTAACCCCCCTGGGGTTAAACAACATCAAGCAGGAGGGTTGTGTCCTGCCCACAACGCCATTGAACCCTCAGCATTTGAAACAGCTGCTGGTGACTGATTCACCTGTAGAGGAATACTGCAGATGTTTCATTATTCACTGAACAAACACTTTCCTCATCCATTAGTCGTTGTTGCAGTTTTATCTTAGCACTTTGATTATTTACATATATTTGTGGGGCTTTAGTTCTATGACTGAGGAAGAATCTTATAACATTGTAAACATGGTTCTACCTTACAGTTGTTGTTGTCGTAATGAGCCTTTAATATGTACATTTTACAAGCGTACACATGAGGCGAACCACAACACCAGCAAACGCTTCCTGTCTCTCAGTAAGAAGGCCTCGTACAGTGTTTCCCATTAATATATATCGGCACAGCATCAACATTGACTGTTACATATTGATTTGCCAGGGATTATTTTACTATTTAAACCAGGTCAATTATCATGAGTCACTGAGTGACTGGGCTCGTAGTGTCACATGGTCACGGGATATACGAGCACACAGAACAGCGTTCACGATGATCAGCGCCACGGAGCGTCTCTGCTCTACTAACACGAGTGTGGCCCAGTGAGCACGGAGCTGTGTGACCAGTAGGAGAGAGGCTGCCCCTGGCTGACTGACCGCTACACACCCCTTGATGATGATGAATGCTAACTATACATCCCAGCGGACATCCAGTCAGTATGTATCTATTTAGATCTAGAGATCGGAGGGAACTACGCTCTGAAGTATCTAGTAACTACAATTCCCACAAGATTAATAGCAATGCAGCGCAGGTGGAGTTAGCTCATTGGTCAGGTTGCTTTGCCTCGATGAAGGTCTTATGACCGAAAGCATTTTAATGAATGAGTAAAGAGACTTGTGTTTATTTCCTTTTATCTTGCGACCGCACCAATCAACACTTAGCAGATTATAACTCACTGACTGACGTGTGATCGATTATTAGGTGGCACCCTCCACTTGAAGCTGTTGGTGTTGTTCACAGAATCCGTCTTGACATATTGAATGTAATTGGTGTGTACACACTGGGTAGTTTTCCGAGAACCAAGAACAAGACGGGAATAGAAAAAGTAATTAATGTAATTGATGTAGGAGACAATAGATGCATAATAACTCAATGATTTGTGGTTCAATGATTTGCTTTCAAATTAAATCATGCTGCCAACTTTAGGAATTTAAATTTATTTGGCAATCGAAACCTTTTTTTATGAAGTGATCTTAAAACATGTTCTATTATATCCGTCCCTTCCCTGTGGCTCAGGCCTGTAGATCGGTCTGTACCTGGGTAGTTCGGCTCAACATCAGCTTGTCCAACCTTTTATGTCCACTATGATTCTATCCTTCTTTCTGTCTGTCTGCCAGTGTGTTTGCTTTCTTTGCCTTGTCAGAACCCTGTGCTGCCAAGATGGCTGTCCAGCACAGTTCCCTTAAACCAGACATAGAAAGTGTTTATGTGTGTGTGTGTCAAGGCTCTTCTGAACATTATGTAAAAGTCGAGAGGAGTTCAACCTACCCCCCCCCCCCCTGACGAGACATCACCAAACATCAAGTGAAGCATTCTCAACATTCCTCATAAACACGTGTTTAAAGCTTACTGTCAAACGTGTGCTTGTCTCCCTCTGTCCCCCGACAAAACATTGCCAGGGGAAAGTCCTGCGTAGCCTTCATCAGAAGTACAATTAACAGTTGTGTTATGTCTGCCAAGTGTCCCAGCCCTGTTTACATTGATAAGAGTCACCGTTATCAGATGGTCGTTAGCCTTTTATCAACGGTAGCAAGCATCATCTCTGGCATGGCGATTGCTTGTCCAGACCTTAAAGGTAAAGATGTAGAAATGTGTTTTTTGCTCGATGAGCGACGACCAAGCAGATTATTTATCAGAAGCAATTATCCTTTTTTTGATCAACTCAAGTTACTTATTAAAAGAAAATGCTGAGTAATTAAGGAGGACGTGAAGATTGACAAGGGGAAAATTAACTACATCTTTTGTCGTCACCTGGAACTTTGCCTCAACCTCTCTCTGGTATATTTACGGGTGCGTAATGGGTCTTTTCCCCGGGCGGTGTTACTCCGGGTGAACACTCCAACAAAGAGCTGCGTTGACGGGACGCTCCGCTGTCTCTTTAGTGTGCAAGCTCATTGTCTGCGGTCACGTGTGTTTGTGTATGGTGTGTGTGTGTGTGTGTGTGTGTGCTTGTGTTTGCTTTTGGCTTAATCAGCAGTGCTGAGTTCAGGAATTCCAGTTCATCAGAGAGAGAAAGAGGGAGAGTCAGCAAGATATGAGCAAGTAGGAGAGAAGATGGAGGTGCAGCAGATTGTAGTTCGTCCAATATAATACAATAAGATCAATTTTGGGTGTGACAGTACACAAACATCATGATTTGATACGTTTTAGGTGCTGCCAGAGTAAAACTGAACAAACTGTCTTTCTCTTAGTTCATTTAAAAGTTGGTCAATAAAATGTAATGAAGTACATCATAATAAATATCTTAGAAGACCATTAAGGTGCAGCATTTGGAAGATGAGCTGCACTTGTTTATAGAAGGCTGGCTTCAACAGTTCCCCAGCGTTTACGCTTTTAGAAGACAAACGCTGTGTGTGTTTACTCTTCCACATCCCTGTTATGACACCTGAGATCACACTGATTAGGCGATGTATCATTCGAAAGAAAACTGTGATCTTGTTGCGGTAGATGCTCCTGCCTCTCTGGGAAACGCTCTATAAAAGTCTGACTCTCCCTCTGCAGCAGTCTGCTTGTAAACCCTGAGGCAGCCATTTTTGCCTGAGGCCTACTGGCAGAGGCCCCAGTCAGACCTGACTGATCTCCAGTCCAGGAAACACACACTCCTGGACGGTCGGCGGAAGTTTGACAGCATACCTCCGTAGTTGAAAGGTGTGCAGATGGAAGTTTTATTAAGGAGCTCACTGCACACAGGCTGTCTTCCCTGCAGGGAGGCGGCTGGCTGTGCCGAATGCACCCAATGCAATGTTTTTCCCTCTTCCCCACAAGCCCCTTCTGACCTGTGAGTGTAGCCAAGTGGATGACACAAAGTGACTTGCCTTTATACGCCAGCTCAGAACAGGGTCTCAGCCTTTTTTTACCATCTCTGTCACAGTGACAAATTATTGTTTTGAAGCTGGCAATGAAGTTCAGTCCCTGTGTGTCTTCATTTTTCAGCCGTGGATTATATAGTAGTGACATTTCCGAGATGGGCATGGCCAAATAGGGATCGGTGAGACTGTGCGCTGGTTAGCCCAGCACGGTTGGCGTGCGGCACCTCCCCACCATCTCCTGCAATGTTTTTCTCATTAGACTGATAAATATCGGTGCGCTCAGTGTCTCTGTTATGATATCTTTATCGTGTGTGTGTACACGTAGAAGATGTAGATGTAAACACAGCCTTTTATCGTGCTCTCAGTGCCGCGTCGGCCCGCTAGTCAAGCAGATTTTAGAGGTTTATTTGACAATAGTGATTTGTTATCGTGGAGTACAGCGATATTACCCCCCAATGAGTGCACTTTAGTACAAAAACCAGAGTGGTGCTTCCTCTCATTCGCTCCGTTTTCTCTCTCTGGTCATCATTCATTTCTCTCTGATCTCCTGCTAGTCACGCACCCCACCCTCCTCCCTGAGTGTTCACAGCCTCTTTTCATCGCCTCCGTACATAAACACCAGCAGTGACTTCACTCTGTGTTTTTACAGCTTTACAGAGAAAGGTGTATTAATGGATGTGCAGACGGCCGGTTGGATGGTTTGGTGTTTTTAGTGAAACGAGGGATTTAAATGTCTTTTGTATCTTTTGTTTTCAGATGACAAGCCCGTCCAGGAGGAGGACTGGGTGGTGTGCCAGCACCCCGAATGTCCTGAGCGCCGCAGGGCCTCGAAGGTAAGAACCCCAACAGAGGACTGAATGCGGACTGATTTTAATTAATAACAGTCACCAGGTTGACATACAGGTCATGGAAATGTCTTTAATCACATTTGAAATCTTCCTTCAAATAATGTAAAAATGTGTATTCCTGTATTTTCTATTTATGACAGTAAAGGTCTTTGCACACCGTCCCTGAAAGTTTCATCCGTCAATAAAGTTTTCAGAGCAGGATAGATTTTATTTGTCTGTTACGTGTCCGTACGTGTAAACGTCGTCATCCAAAACGGCACCTGAGAAACAGATTCACTTCGTCTCTCAACATAAAACTTGTGTCACATAAAAAAGAGAATAAAGGTAATTTAAAGAGCACTTATGGCAGGTGGTTAAATAATAGGTTGGAATTTGGAATGTGAGGTGCTAATTAAAAAATCAGACATTGCACAAAAGATTTAATTGTGCACTAACACTAGCTTCATGCTAACGTCATTTGTTTAATCCATTGCACCTGCGTCGTGGGTTAATCTGATCTGAAACAGACGTGAATATTTGCAACAAATGGAAAAATAAAATGCATCAAACTTGATTGTTTTAGCGGATTAACAAAAACAAATATTAAAAATATGGAAGTGGTGGTAAAAGTTACTTTTTTTCCTCTTTGGGCATTTTCTGTGTTTATGAACCCTGGAAACACAAAATAACAGAGAGAGATGGGGAACGGTCCTTGGATGCTGCGTTTAGAAATGACATCAGCCATTACTGCAAATTCCCCAATTCCTAGCTGTCGAGCCACAAAGTCCACTGAGGGACGAGGTCAGGTTGGAAAAATGGGAGAAACAGTTTATTCCCACCAACAGTTTCTTCGTCACAACTATCCAGTTCCCAAAATAAATGGTTATCATGCATCCCTAATGATGATCTCCTTTTGCTTCATCAATTGATTTAAACACTGAACACAATGTTCTCCGCACATTAACCACGTCGTTTTTGTGTATATTCGTAACATTGATTTGTCGGCATTGTCAATAAACGTTGTCCTGCTGATGAAGATGATCAGAAAATGTTTGGACACTGTGCTCGTGGTTCTGAGAATAATTTCATCACCTTCTTTAAAGGACCTTTTAACCTCGTAAATCACCCGCAATCCCCTAACAAGTGGCTGGAAATGGAAAGGAAATGTGTTGTAGACAGTGAAGGTGCAGAAGGCTCTGTTACTATTTACAATAATAAGGATATAGTGGTTGTGCCAAAGTAAGATTAATGAATAAAACTAGTCCTAAACAGCCGCCCATACCTATATAAACAAAACCCAAAACCCATCTAACTTGCTTATCTTCAAACTGACTAAACATTACAATCAGGAAATCTAATGTGTCTAAGAAAAGATGGTTTGGACTTACGATGTACAGTACCTCATCTTACCGAATGTACTAAACCTCCCACCTGCTATGTTCTTCAACAAGTTTCTCTCAACAACAACGACAACAGCTCCTTGCTACAGTTTTCTTCTCTCGTACTGAGTTTGCCGGACGCAACTACACCTGTCAGTGTAGTGTTTTCTGTTTCTTATATTTCCAGGTGTCTAAAAGTTGTCTTAGTGTCGGGTCTCTTGTGTCTCACCACTGGGCTGTGAAATGAATTATTCCTTTGAAGCTACTGGTTTTCTAAAAACGGGAGTCTGGCCAGGAGACTTAGTGAAGCCGACGGAGTGTCTGGTCGGTCTCCCGGCTGTTTTGGTTTTGTCGCTCTCCCCCCGCCACTTGAGACGGATTTTTTCCCTTTTCAATCGAGACGTCGTCCGCTGCTGTCGTCCGTGTGGAAACAATAGAACGGGAGAATGACAGTGAGGAAAGATGGTGAATTCACACAGCACATGGAGAGTTATATATAGTTTTTCTCCATGGCAACGCAGAATAATAAAGTGAGTGAAGACGAGAGAGAGCCAAAGAGCTTAACCTGAACGATCCTAGCTGAATGACAAAACCATCGCAGCTCACACGGCCCCGTCCCTCTGGTTTAGGATTTATTAGACTTGTGAATGAGGCAGAAACTCAGTTCAAGCACTATAATTTAAAGTTTCTGTTTATTCAGTTCACTGCAAAGTATGTCTGACAACACCTGCCTCCGTGCTCAGGGTCCGGGCTGATGTTCTTATGTAAGGAGGTTAGGAGAAGTCTATGTATGAGCTGAGGGGAACTGCAGAGTGAAAACATCTTCTAACAACTACATTAATCATATAAGCCCCCCAACGATGTTTACATGCTGCTCATATACAGATGAATTACCAATGAATTTCCAATCAGTCGCCTTTAAGACCCCCAACTGTTGAATCATGATTTGTTTTCTTGTCATAGCTTGACCCTCACACAATGTTTCCTCGTAACGGAGAGAGATGTTCCAGGATGTCTCAATTTTACCATTGCTGGTGAATTTATGTATTTGAAGTGTGAAGTAAGAACGGGGAGAAGCCGAGTCATGTTAGTTCTGGCATTTCCAGACTATCAAAAATGTGATTTATTGTGCAGAGTCAGAGAGACTGAGTACTTCTCATTTAACTCACTTTTATGACCCTTTGCTTAAGAGTTATTTATGTGTTGACTCCGACAGGGTTTAAACAGCAGAGGGCAATGTCATGGCAACCCTGACCTGCAGTACGATCGCTCAGTGTGTTGCTCACTCTCCTCATGACTTTGACAAGCGAGAGGCACATTTCTGGGAAGACTGGGAACATGAAAACATCCCCCCCATGACTTCACTCCCTTAACAGATTTACATGCATCAAAGAGAGCATTTTACTCTGAAATATTAATGTTTCACTTTGAGTTGCGTACCAAGAATTGTCTCTTTGATATGTTTTTGTCTTCCAAAAGGACACAGAACAGACACAAGCACAGGCCGAGAGAAAATCTTCTACCGTCTCCTCCTCTTTAAGCCGTTTTATTCTCCAGACAGGCCTGCCTTTGGTCTGCATCACCATATATCAGCTCCCGGCGGGGCTGCGTCTCTTCCAGTCACAGCCTGACTGGCCTGGAACTGAAAGAGTTCACCTGCACCATAATTTACTGAAATCACACCAGGTGTCACCCTCTGTTCTGCTGCAGAAGCTCAGCGCTGTCATCACATTGCACAACATCGCTCAGAGGTCGGGAGTTTGGCCGACGCAAAAGGGTTTTCTGATGTTATTTGGATACTTTGCTGTGGGTTTCTGTAAGTCGGTAAAAGCAGCTTGCAGGTGTCTGTATGGAAGACGATGTTAGGCTGAGTCGGTGGGATTCACTGCAGATTAAGCTGGTTAGCGTGCAATGCCAGTCTCAGCTTGCTGTCTGGATCTAGACTCTCACATAGGGCTATTATCCCTGAACGCTTAGCATCCGTCCCTCCTTCCTGCTCTTAGCTTTTACCAGACAGGACCAGACAAGATAACCTCTAAGGTGTGGTTTGCCGTAGCAACGGGCCCCTCCCAGTCCAAACAGCTGGAGGCAAAGGGGGGTAACAATGTGCAGAGAGTCAGAGGAAGTTTCACTCAGCTGGTTTTGACTTTTGAAGCTTTCACTCTCTCATGTTGTCACTCTCACCCTCATTATCTTTCGGTCGGCTTCCATTCTCTATTTCTGTCCCCATTCAGCTGCGTATTATGAGTAATCTTTTGCTGACGTTTTACGGGAAGTTGTATCATATTAGTCAGACGAGCACTGACCCCTCTTATTACAAGTAGTTGAATCATTCAGCCTGTTGCTCTGCTGTTTTTTAGCAAATATATCTCAGTTAGATCTACTGACCTTACCTGACTGTCTGTTCCACTGCTCATCTTGGCTGAAGATCTCACCTAACTGACGCTGACACTGGTCCTGCTAAAGCTGTTCAGTAGCTGGCCGAAGGGTCGAAGCTGTTAGGTGCCATCACCTGGTAGGGATGGATTAAGTTGTGCGTGTCTCGCAGTGACACTAACACCGTCACCATCCCTGGACACGGTCCAATCCCTCAGCATGCCGGGATGCACTTAAATCTACCACCCATCCAGGACCTGTTCGCCTCGGGGTCCTGGAGGCTGACAGGTTAAGTTCGAGGCCGATTCTGGACTCGTGTTACATTATCGCACATCTTTTTGTCTCCCGTTGACCCCCTGTGCACATCCTTAGTTAGCAAGTGAAAGGTCCAATGGTGTGAAAAACTTGACTTAATAAACCTGATTCTGGTTCAAGGTGGAAGCTGAATAAACCGTACTGTTATTTAAACCAGCAGCTTGACTTCTCTGAACTTGTTTTTGTTGTTGCTCTCTGGTTTGTGTGAGCAACATTTGAGTCATGTTTTAAAATGCTCCTGACGTGCAAACCTGTCATTGTTTCTCATTGTTCGTCTTCACAAAATGATCCCGCAAAAAACAAACAAGATCAATTTTCACTGAACTTGTTTGGAGGGGTTGTCCCGTCGTCCAATGAAGAATCCATTACACTTACGAGAAGATCACAGGGACCTTGGCGGAGGTCTGCGTTCTCTGGGAACACTTCTAGTTTTAACTTTCCGTCCTGTTCCAGTTCGTCACAATTGATTTATTTTAAAGCAGTAAAACTCTCTCTGCTCATCGATTGTACTTGATTGCTACTGACATATATTACTCACAGCTCGTATTGTACTTCAAGCACATGCAGACTTTCTATTGGCTTTCTGGGAAGCATGTAAAAGAATGTGACCTCGGCTATAACTGTAAAGATCTTGGAAAGTTAACTCTGTGAGGTAATGCAAGTCCACTAATGGAAATGTCAGTCTGCTTCGCTCTAACGACTCTGGAGACGAGGGGAGCTGAGGAAAAGTCACGCAATCCCTTTTCTACCTTAAGTTGTCCGTTGAGAAACTTTGGTGTTAATTTGTTTATTAAGGGAAGGATGTTTTTTTCTTTCCCCAGCATTTCTTTCCCTCCCGTGCTTCACATTTGCAGACGTTCACATCCGCTCACAGCAGCTCCACTGCAGGTAGAATGACCACAGAGTCGGGGGTTCATTACCTCCCTGGCTGTTACTAAAACTACTTCAAACAGAGGAAACAACATCCTTGGACAGAGTTCATTAATCACTTGAGGACTGTGTTTGTTTCCAGGTCACATAACTATCATACCTCTACCTTCAGAGTCACTGCTGCAATAGATGGACTCTCTGTTGTGCTTGCTAGTGGTAATAATTGTTTGATTTTCTTTCATTATTTCTACAACCTACATGTGTGTTATTTGTCTTTTATTGAACCTGACTGACTTTCATATCCTAGGATTTTCCCTTTGTTTACGCTATGATTGCCTCACATAGTTTCGTGCACTACGCCTGTGACTACGTATGAAGTAACAGAACGTTGGTGTGTCAGCACACACACACACACACACACGTGAGACATCTGATAAATGATTTGGGAAAGACTGAACGGATGAGCTGTTGCGTTGAGTTCCCGCTGGGCCTGATTTCATTACAAATCAACTTTCATTCTTCATATGATACAAGATGCTCATTTTGTAAAAATGAAACATCCACGTCTTTCCCACTGGGACACGGTTACAGTGTGGATCGCAGCCACCTCAGCGTGCTTCAACAGGCTCTCAGCTCCGTCTTGACTCACACACTCCGAGTCAGCTGTGAAACAATCACACAGTCTGCCCCCCCCACCCTGCCTGTACTTTTCCAGACATATTTTGAGGCCAAGTCTGTGATTAATTTGACAAATGTACCATTATTGACTCAATCGTATTGAGAAATACTTCAGTTTGGAAACACGATTCTGATTCTTATACATTTTACATTACACCACCGCAGCTTTGATTCCAGAGGAAGCGAAGATCCAAAACATGTAGAATATGTAGCTTTTATTTATTAACCTGGAAAATGTGTTTCATCACATTTGCCTGATATCAGTAGAAACGGCTGATTCTGTGGGGTCTAATGACTACTTGTATGTTGCTCTTAGCAACCAACCTGACTATCATAATCAGATTTTGTATTTCCCATTTGCCTCCGCAGCTGTTTCATCTTCTTTAATCTCAATGTTTTGGTTCTCGGCCCCAAATTTTCACGGTTTTGGTTCCCTCTCACTTTGAGTGGTTGCAGCAGGTGCCTCTTCACTCAAGAAGCTCTGACAAGTCCACTGTGTGTTACTTACCCAACAGCAGAAGACCATCAAAGTTAGCAAATAGCCGGCCAACCAACTGGAGCACTTAGTCGTGAGAGAGAAGGATATTTACACCAGGAGTTTGTGGAGTGCAAAACAGAGCTATAAGAAGAATTATGCTATCGTTGCAGAGTATCTGCTGGATGTAAAATATGCAACTAAAATCTGTGACATGCTCGTATGAACATCGCTCATTAGAGCCACTTTAAGCATCTGAGTTAACAACATCTTAGGAGGATTCAGTTTGAAATCATAATAGTCACTTGTGGCCACAGTCCTGTTGGAAAGGGCGACTGTCATGTACTGGTTCACCAGTTTAAAGATCACAACGATGAGGTAATCCTATCCTAGCCTGTCCATGGGGGTTCGTGGAAACAGTTTGACAGGCGTCCAGCAATAACAAACAAGTTGGACGTTGACTTGTGCGTGAATTATATATACTATGTCTTGTCGGGGAAGTACAACCACTAGAGAGGGGGGATGTAACATTGACGCCACTTTAACACCCTTAGGAACATTCAAGTCAGGAAGCAGCATCCCGACAGACAGGGGAATAACAGGAAGAGGGTACCTGACTGACGCTCTAATGGAAACCGCCTTGTATGGGTCGACCAAGATAGCCGGGGTTCAAAGACTTAGGAGAAGGCCCCTTGTGAGGATGGGTTGAGAAAACAAACCCACTAATTCCCTTCTCATGCGAAGAGCCTTCTCACGGTAAACCCAACTAATTGTTAGTTTGCTCTCAGTATTTTGGGAGTGTAAACAACTGCTGTTTAATGAAATGCTCTGCGAGTGGCAGTCTGCACAGCTTAGTCAGAAAGGCGATAATGAGCTTTGCAAAAATCTCCAATTCCAAACGTGTTATTATGGCGGTGGAATCCTGCTCTCTAATCGCTCATAACTGAAGCCAGCCACGACACCGTGGAACTTCCAGCAGCATCACGGGGGGAATATTTGGCTTTAATCCTCTTTATATTCCTGTGCTTTCTTTTCTCATACCAACTTGCTCATCCTTGTTATCCGCACACTCACGTTTCCCCCTTGAAGAATTCTTATGGTCATTCAGGGGTTAATGCCAAGGTCAGGCATCAAGGGAAGGTCTGTTGTGTCCAGTCCCTCATCTCTGCCTCCAACAATGGAAGTGCCAGTGGGGTCTAATCCTTCAGGGCAATTGCATCGCTGCTGTCTGCTCCTTTAAATGCAGCCTCCCCTAATTAAGGCTGACAGTGGGGGGTGGCAGCGCCGACATGCATGCAACAGGTTGCCTTATTTTGCAGATCTGCAACAATGGGAGAGGTGGAGTTTAAAGGGGCATTAAGATCCACCCGCTCTCTTACCCGTTCACCTCCCCCTTCTTCTCTATACTCCCAACATGGCCCCCAGCCTCGGGTCAGAATTGTTTTTCCGAGCTAGCTAATTGCGGGGGATTTAAACGGGGTCCGTCTAGGATTAGTCTGAATGACAAAAGAACAGAGTGGCGCGCTGAGTGTTTGTGGTCGGCGCTGCAGGACACTGAGACTTTGAATAGTACTTGATCTTCATTTTAGGCAGACTATTTGACTTTTCATATGCTTGTGCAAAGTGTTCGTCCTTATGTTTTGAAGAACGGATGACAATGTTTATCAAGTTTCCCTCAACCTTCTCCATCGGAATCAACTAGACTGGCAGTGTTTTGTTCGTTAAGGAGGAGCCACAGCGAGCCCAGCTGCGTGCTGCCTGCAAGGACCAGCGATCTACTTGCAAACCCACACATACAAAGTTACTGACCCGTCTCGACCAGACCTGCTTACGGCTGACCGGTCACTTCGTTCTCTTCAAGAAGTTTTGTACAGGAGCCGACGTTTCGCTCACGCCTACAACTCTGTAGTGGGCGAAGAAGCTCTTAAATCCAATTAGGGAATTTTTATAATTTATTCCCAGTAACACTGTAGTGCACCTAATCTGTGATGACACAGGTGGTTCCACACTGGTTTGGGTTCAGGCATAATGTTCATTTCTCTCCTTTTTATCTTGAAAAGAAAATTTGAAAACTTGTATCTTTCTGATGTCAGAACCTTTCCAGACCGAGCAGAGCTCCACTGAAGTGGCCATGTAAGTGTGTGCATATAGTGATGTTTGTTTTGCTTTTACTTCCTGTCCTTTCCCTGCTCATCACCTTTTGAACTCTCTAATTTGACCTTCTGCCACTTCAGGGTCAGAGGTCAAATGAAGCACTAAGTCAGGCAGGGACATCAATCAGCAAAGATTTGACCGCTGAATTTTGGTTTCAGTTACGTCTGGATCAGCTGAAGCTTTGCTGAAGGAGAAGAAAAGATCAGTTTCAGTGGGATATTACGTGAGTCAGCCAGAATGTGTGTGTGTGTTTAAGAAGACGGAGGCGGGGCTGTGTGTGTGCGTCTGTGTGCGTTCTGAGCAGACTGCTGTAGTAAACCGAGAGATCCTCTCTGCTCTCTTTAGTGTTCATTAGATCCCGCTGCCGGCCAGATTGAATAAGTCCGGTGGTTTGATCCTGAAGCTGAGGAATATCTTAGAGAATTGAAATACATTTAAATACAGTCTCATCGGAAGGACAATAGATTCCATTAAGACTAAAGGACTACAAGTTTGACTGTCATCTATTGGACCTTGCAGATATTGATTATTTCTTTCACTGCAACTCAGAGGGCTTGCCTTTCGAGGAAAGTGGAGTTTTCTATGGTAAGTGAATAATGTAAAGAGACTTTCACTCTTTCTGGCTTTGCTGTGATTGTGGTTTTGGATTTTGCTTCTTCTTTTGGTTTATAGTCCTGATTCACCCCAATTGAAGGTTTTTCCCAACCGCTTCTCTTGGGCACCGATAATCTGATCATGTAGTGTGAAGGGTTTACAGACATAATAATAATGTCATAGACCTGAAAGGAGGATTTCAAACTGTAAATAGTCAAACCTGTAGTGTGCAATGAACAGAGAGGGATGAGCCAATGGGAGCAGGCTGACCAGACGGCGCCGCCAACCGGATGGTGCGTTCATTTGTGGCAGTAGCTTGTTGTAGCCTCCATTTGAGAGACATTAGCTCATCCCTAGGTGGCGCTGAAAAATATATAAACCATCACGATACATAAGATAAGTTCTAAAAATCCTTGGCATGCCTTTGAAGCAAAGGAGGGGTAGCAGGCACATAGCACAAGTTTTTTTTGTTTTGCTGACTGTGTGAAGCATTCACATCTGGGCAGACCAGCACTTTGAGTCTGTTTTTCCTCCTATGTCGGCATATTTCACATCTGCTTCTTATATCAACAGACTGACGTACCCCACGGCACCCACCAACCTTCCCTCCTCTCCGTATTCTTTACACCAAATTGGAACCTGTTTCAAAATAATCCATTTCCACGTCAAATCAGGAACACAATTCGTGTCCAAGTCAGCTTTCACTGGAAGTTCAGATTTAACTTTTTTTTTTTTTTTTTATTAGGTTTTTCTTTCTTCCTCCTTTTTTGGTCTTGTTCACCGCCCTCCTGTCTCTCTCTCTCTCCTGCTTCTCTTGCCCTGAAGCTATGGATAGAGCGGCAGGTTGCGTCATAGTCCAACATTGCCTGAGACAGCAATCAGTACACTTGACTTTGTTAGAGCCGAACGGGACCAGCTGCCGGTGAGTGTGGCTTCTTCCCTGTGTGGTTGTCGTGATGATCTTCAACTAACCAGCCAGAGTGTCAAGCCTGGCCGCAGCTCTTAAGAGGATTTAGTGATGTGTGTCTCTCCCTCAGATAAATCTTGATTGTGCTGTCTTTTCATAGTAATGACATGGAGACAGCAGCATAAATCATGTAAATACTTCACTGTGCTGCAGAGGGTTGGGTGCAATTATGTTTCTGCTGAGGTGAATCCCAAATCAGTTCTGAAACTAAAGAGTCACAGAGCATTTCTCATTAATTCATGCTTGATTTAAGGCAATCATATCTCATAGAGAATGATCTGCAGAAGGTGAGGAGGTGATAGTTTTACCTTGAAGCATGTCGGAACAGACCTTTCACTGGAATGCATCATAATGAAGGTCCTGTTAGCATGTTTGTTCCTGATGCTCAAACCTGAAGTGTGCTGTCATGTGGGCCTTTAGTTTGTATTGTACTCTGCTGTATTAGATACCCAGATAGATAAGATGAATCTGCCAAAGGTTGTAAATTGTGTTGATGCTCTATGAAGGACAGTAAGCTTGTGAAGTTAGTTGTTTGCGTATTTATTACCAGCAGAGGAAATGCAAACAAACGTATTCCAAACTGGAGTTAGTGAGGTTGCTTCTTCCTGTTGGTTTCATCATGTTATCTTTCCGTTATCTCTCCCATAAGAATACTTCAGATTTAACAAAAATCCACCGGTCAGTTGGTGCATATCATCTGGTATTATAATTGAAAAACCACCACTACTTTCACAACCACTAAGGGAAGTGCTTGGCCTTGATAGACGCGTCTCCTAGTTCTGTCAATTTACCATCAGAGTTGGACGCTAACGTCACGAAAAGATAAAGTTTTTGGTGGAAATGGAGATAGACGTGAAAATCTGATGTTTGTCTGACGTTAAGCTCCAATGTTTGACTCTAAACCAACATAATATCAATAACAAACAAATGGACATGATATTATTTACTGTTGTAATATTTCATACAGCTGCAGAGGGAATCTGTCGCTTGGGCTGAAGCCGGCAGAGTCGGGCTCTACTCAAATCTATACTCCAGATTAACACTGGACCTGACTACTGATGATATATTTAATGGGCTGATGATATCAGCTGTTTTGTAAGAGTGATGTCAGCTTGTTTGCTTATACAAAATGAACCTATTAATCCTTAAAGTGTTGGTGTGTAATCTGGGAAAACCCAACATGTGTCACTGCAGAGATGACATTATGACGTTCTGTGTACAGACACAGAGTCATCAGGCTGAGTCACATCAACTGATCAGGTCTCTAAATATCGGCCTCACATCCTGAATATACTTCTTTTTTTCTTCTTTATTTATTTTTGTAACGTCGGGGGTAGTTCCAGAGAACACAGCAGGGATCTACGGTAATTCATTTCAACATTGCAATCCCACACAACCAGATTTATCTGGAAGAAGAAAATAAGTCAGAAGCTAAAGTTGTAACACAAACTATCTGTTGTAAACATCCACCACAGTTTACAGGCAGACTTCCTGCTTTAACATTAATCACTGGTAGCAGTCGTGAGGGATTATCACCAACATCTAACTTCACACTCACTTTCAATTTAGGCTCCAAAGAAATAGAATCATTTATTACAAGAGCTGAACATTTGTCCGATGCCCTGGTTTTATTTACCTCCTGTAACTCTCGAACAGGTAAAAAAACATCCAAACATCACAAGATAGTGCTGTTGTTTTCTGTTTATAAAGTACAAACCCAGGAAGACGGCAGGTACTCATCCATCTTTCAGCATCTCCAGTCCGATCTTAAGTGCACAGCTAAGGTACATGGTTTGTTTACATCACATACATATTTAAAGGATTCAATTTGTGATTGCTTTAAAGTATCACTTGCAGGTGTCCACGGGTACAGTTTGTCTAGTGTCTTTACACAAACGCTTTTATAGTTTTTCACTTGCAGGTTGGCTTTGAATGTGATGATATCATCCCGTTAAACTGAGTCTGTCAGTGGATGAACACTATTCCTCTGAATTAGCAGTGCTGGTTGTTTAATGAACGTACTGAACATGTGTTTAGGTATCACACAGACACACACACACACACACATATTCTGCCTTCGCCTTGAAAGATGAATCACAACAAGTGCCTCTGTTTGAGTAAATCCATATGTGTGTGAGCCGTCAGGACCGAAGCAGAATGAAGCCGAGTTGGTTAATAAGAAGCAGACATTCAGACAGGCAGGCAGTCTTGTTGCATAAGGGCTGCAGTAAAAAGAAAAAAGAGTCTTGGCTCTTGTCCTCCGTCTCCTCGCCCGGCCAGAGGACAGATGGCGGGAGAAGAAAGCGAGAGAGAAAGAGGCATGCACCTCCCGTGCCACTTCTCAACAGATGCATGGTTTATTTATTGAAAATAAATCAGACCTGGGCCAGGCCTCCCCTCTTTGATCTTCCGCAGCCGTACTCGGCGCTGTTTCCAGTCCCACCTACTGGGCCACAGCTAATGGCAACTCTGTGTAATGTTTAGGAAAGCAGGCCCTCAACAGCATACATAGGGGGCCCTATGGGGTCGTGTGCTCTGCTCCCAAGAGGACGGTAAAGAAGAAAAAGTAAGCAGAAAAGTAACATGAAGCAGAAGTTAACCTGCCACGTTCTCTGTCAGTTGAGCTTGATAAAACGCATGTTCGCCCTGCGGGCATTTAGCTCTGTCAGTTTTCCCTTTGACAGTCAACCGTGCTAAATGCAGCATCGCATGATATCCAACCAATCAGGGTCCTGACAGCAGTGCTGCATGCAGGAAGGCGAGTAGACAAACTCCCAGAAAGCATTTGGTTGGTGGGTTAAGTGATGAGGAAGGAACCAGAATACTAGAAGCTGTGGAGGTTTGAAGGGGTATTGGATATCGGAAAGATTTAGTTCTTTCCTAATCCCTTTCCTCCGGATGGGAATCCAGTACTGGTTCCATTCGATAGTTGTGTGTCTCTGGGTGTATCAATTTATTTTATCAATGCTGGAATTTGCCTAACAGGGTGAGCAAACGTCAGCTGCAGCCCTATCAATATATTTCCTTAACATTTCAAACCTTAGCCTGCTAATAGCCATTAAAGGAGCGTACAGTCAACACAAATATTTTGCTTGACTTGTATTTCTCATGCTGTGGTTCACTTCTGTTTGTGTACTCTGCTGTACTCTGATTAATGCTTAGGTCAAAGGTCAGTACATTTCTGTATTTTAACTGCGAGAATGAGACTGTGGTTCTGTGTGTCAGTCGTAGACTATGACCCGCTGATGATGTGTACCCGTGTCTGTCTTGGGGCTTATCTTTTGATAGTTAGAAGCTGTAGTCTGCATGAGTTGGTCTGACCAAAGTCTGTCTGGCTGATGGATTGACTTATTTGAACAAGACCGTGCATGACTCTGCCTCATCCTACACTTACCAATCATTTTGCATGTGCAGGGGTGTATATTTGCATGCACTCGAGACAACTGGGCAGGATTCAGGAAAACAAGACGGTGTGAAGTTAACTTGAACCATTAAATGCAGCTCCTCTTGACTGATGAGGAGCGGAGTTCGATGCTAACATAACTAGCAGCTGAGGAGAATCTGGAGCCAAATCAGTGATGACTTGTCAGGACAGAACCTTTTCAGAAGGAGTGGAGTGACGTTAAGCGTTGAAGTTGGCCTGTGTGATTCAACACAGTGTGCCTGGTTGTCATGTGCAGTTTCAACAAGGACTGAAACACAGCGAGACCTTTCAAAGTCTGACAGAAGGTTGGCCCAAACAATCTGGTCAGCACTCTACTTAACCAAACAGCGTTATCAGTTGTACGCAACATGAGGCATGAGACACGCCGCTGTGTTTTTGTATTGATTTTATGTTTTTCTACAGCAAGTGTGGTGGAGGTTGATGATGGCTGCTTGGAACAATGCTCCAAGGGTGTGAACCGCCATGACAAATGTGTGTGTTTGTGTTGTTGTTGAGCGATACATGTGTGGGAACATAATATACCAATAAAAGATCTTTTATATTATTTATTCTCTTGCAGTTTATTTTGAAGCTGTAGACAGGTAGCAACAGGGTGGATATCAGCTGATACGGTTCATCAACACAGAGACGTCCATCATCTCAGTCTTGTGTGTTGATCAGAGGTCTGCTAAAGGGTTTGGGTCGGTCATAGAAGACTTTCAGATTACTAACTGCGCCGCGGCGGTCTTAATGGTTGTCATACATTAACCCACAACCCTACCTCTCCACACACTCACATTAACACACACTGACAGTAACCATAATAAAGGTTTTATTAAAAAAATCTGCTTGTTAATCCCAAACCATCATTATACAGGACGTTTTGTATTTTCTGTTGACGTTACTTCATCCTCCTTACATGCCCTCAAATTACACTATTGTGAATTTAACCTTTTCAATAGAGGACAAAACTGTTTGGACATTATTGCGTATTTGCTTTAACATGTGGGTGCGTGTTACCCTGCATTCATGTTATTTCAACACCTGCTGAGTCATTGGCAGCTCCCACACACATCCCTTTTGAAGACAACAGAGGTGGTCCAGCCAGCGTTATCAGACTGTCTTTCATGGGTCTTCATTAAGTATAAAAGTATTGGTACAATGAACTTTAAAAAGAAAATACACAAGTCAAAGACAGATATATTGTAAAGAAATTAAATTAACCTGAATCTACATGTTTGAAACTATCGCCTGCGCCTCTCATCCCCTCCTCCTGCACCTCCTTTGACCTGATGCAAACACAAACATGCACAAAGAGTGATGCATACTATTACATAAGTGCTAGGTGTGCTCTGGCAGTACAAGCTGTCCTGGAGGAGGGCTGAGGTTGGGGGGGGGGGGGGG
>CAAKHC010005200.1:0-26195 GCA_901007825.1 Macroramphosus scolopax | reverse complement strand
GGGGGGGGGGGGGGGGGGGGGGGGGGGGGGGGGGGGGGGGGGGGGGGTAAAGGCAGGTTATCAGTTTGTGACGTCTGTGATGGATGGGCCTTGCAAGAAACTGAATCAGTTCCGTCCTTCGGGCTTCAAGTCATCTGTGGCTTTTCCCTCGGTGCGTCATTTAAAAAGAGTCAGATTTTCCAGTTTGCATGGATTTGTGAAGCTGCCCAGGTTTCTGTAGACAAAATTGTGATGGTGGTGAGGAAATGGGCAGCCAAGTGGAACTGCCAGACTGTTGCTCCAAACCCACAAGTTCCATCCTTAATTATAATGCATGTTTAAAGGTGCATTTCAAAATCAAGCTTGCGCTTTATATTCCACTTTACAAGCGGAGTAAATTTGATACTTTTGTAGGGCTGCTTGGCGTAGCCCCACTGGAGTCTAGCTGCTGCTCCTTCTTGCTACAGTGACTCACTATAACCCTTGCGGTTCCAAAGTCGCATTACGACACAGGACCTACCAACTAGCCTGTTGTGAGTTGTAAAGGGATCATTTTAGCCTGAACAACCTATCTCCAGGCTGTGGCTGTACCAGAGAGCTGCTCTGATACTTATTGAGTTATCTAGTCTTCTTACGGAGCTCTTCACCCGGCATTGGCAGGGAAAACGGGACGATACAAGGGCCCGGGATGTTTCCGTGTTTCTTACAATAGGGATGGACACTCCAACTTACTGTTGATACATTGTTCAGCTCAGATCCAAGTTTTACCTTTTTTAAGCCTTGTGTGTGTGAAGCTTGTTGCCCAGTGTTCAGGATTTGTGTTGGCATAGTCTTCATATGTTGTGCGCCACTGTTTGGAGGATTAAGAATTAAGGTAATAATCCTGATTCACCTTGTAGGAGTCTTCTTTCAAGAAAGAAAAGCCTTATTGCAGTTACTGACAGCCATGGACTGGACATTCATGCACAGTATTTGTGTGTGTCTGTTGGCGTGTTTATCGAATGCGTGGAAACAAGGGTGCATAAGCAGGTGCCACGTGGCGCTTGACGTGCTAAGCCGAAACGAGGGCTGCTGTTGAGCCGGTGTGTGTTCTCAGCTGTCGGGGAGTGTGTGTAGCATTTCATCTATAGTCACTCTTTCTCTCCGAACCTCCCCCACTAATCCAGGAGGCATGTGGCATGGGGGGGGGATGCACGCCTAACACGCTACACGCTCACATGACACATGTTGTCTCGCACACACTCATACACTCGCAGGGACGAAGCACGCGTGGCTTCCCATCAGCTGTCTCGCACCGTCACCTTCTCTAATAGTCAGCTTCACATTCCTCCTCCTGTTGTGTTGGGAAAGCAAATCCAGATCCAAAAAAGGCAGCATAATGAAAGTAATGTACCCACGTATCCACCATCCCACTCATTATAGGAATGTTCAGTATTGGAAATATCCCTGACACATATCCGGAGCTTAAACACGGTTTTGTTTTGTGTGTATCTTCAGGTGTCCGTCTCCGGTGTGACATCACATTAACCTTTAATTTGTGTCTTTTTGGTTTCACCCTGAGCCTGCTTGTCATCTTACGATGCTGTTGTTTGACTTTGCTAAAGCATCCAGTATTGTCACCTGCTTTCGCTGCAGTAGCAATGTGAATGCGCCCAAACGTGATAGCGAGTAGGGCCTAGCTGTCTGAGCCATTGTCTAAAATTGGCTTCCGATTTGCTCGTTTCTGTCTGGCCCAGCCGTCTGTCTCGACCCTCCGTAACGAACATAACATCTCTGTGTGAGGGAATATTTCACTCTGCAACACGAAATTGTGAACGCAGGTGTTGATGTGGACTTCAGAGAAGCATACAGAGGTGATGTTGTAACAGATTTCTGTGACTTGTCTATGCCAAGAGGTGAATTCAGGTCGAGTTTGAGCAAGTCTGGACAGCGTCTCAATTTGTTTCATATTAAAACACACAGGAGAGGATGCCTCCAACATCAAGTCTGAGGAAGACCTGACGTTAATCTTTTTTATCTGAGAATCACTTGCTCCATTCGATCCCTTGTATCCCACTATAACTGTCTTTTTGGTAGATTGGCATGAAATGTTTTGATTTGTGGCATTACAGACAGCAATTCCTTGAAACGAATTAAACTTCTACATCCTGTCCCCTAAAATGCCTTGCTAAGAAATAAACATCATTTTATCAGTTGGCAAGGTCTTTGTTTTCAGAATGTGAGCCTGGGCCACCAGGGGGCACCAGAAATATAATATAATATAATTATAATATACGGTAATATAATTTCTTGTATTATGTGTGTTAGGGCAGAAGATCCTAACAAATGAGCTAATCTGATTACAAGCGTTTCCTACGTCGGTTCACACGTGGCATTCAAATGTGTCTCCACATGCGTCTTGAGTGACCACTTGTGATCTCACTTCCCTTTTCTACATGCAAATAAAAACATCTGAAGACCACATGCTGTGTTTATTTGAGCGGTCTTGAATGCATACTGAGTACGCTCACATGTGTACTTAAAGCTATTACCACTCAGGACACATGTAAACACCTAGCGTGAAAAAGGTGTCTGTTTCCAGATCTCAGCTATGACTTCAAAAAGTAGGTTTTCAAATATATACTGAAAACTATCAGACCGAGGAAAAAATAACTCTAGAGTCATGCTGCAGTCCAGTTGTGGTTATTTGGGGAGATCATGACACGTTCACTCAGACCGGTCTCTCGTTTTGATTCGCCTCAGAGCTCAATCACTGACTCCTGTCTCCTTCTATTTAAAACTTCTCCTTGGTCGGGTCTCTGCCTGGGTGTAGTGACCCCGGGTGAAGAAAAGGAAGGGAGGAGTTGTTGCTGGTGGTGGCAGAGGACAAAGAAGAAAGGGTGAGAGAGAGAGGAAAAATAGGAGAGGACCCTGGCTCATGGAGCTCAGAGCGGGACTGTTTAATCTCTGCAGGACAGTCAGATGGCTTTGACAGACCACAGGCACCAATTAGGCTGCAAGATTAGGGGGGGGGGGCTTTGTACTTCTGAAAAGCTTCTGAACAGCCTTTTTTCCTCTTCCTTCCTGCCTTGGGTTTATATCTTTACTTGGATTCTTCACCCACCCTTAACCCTATCCACCCTCCATCTCTCCCCCTATCTTCCCCCTTCTATCCTCTCCCAGCCCTGTGACCTGCTACGTAAAATCTGTGATTATACCTGGCTAGACATTGAGAGGAGTGGATTAATAAGGCAGCTCGTCAGTGGCGCCCGACAGGGGCACGTTGCATAAAGAGTTAGCAGCTCAGCGAGGGGACGAGTTGGATGATTATTGGGGTGCTGGGTGCCCACCGGCATGAATATGGAGGTGACTTGCAAGACTAGGAGAGACTGCTGCTCCCATCTGCAGACAATGAAGGTAGAGTAAAGGGGGGAGGAGGTCTGAGTTACTTGCATAGCTAGAGCGTGTAGCAGAGCATTTAACAACATAGCTCCTTAAGTTACTTAATGAAAGCCTTCATAACAGTGTCAGGAGATGACGTCTTGCATATCTGTATGATGTTGTGCTCTGATGAAATCGAGACTAACTAGCATGCACATACAGCCACATTTGCACACACAAGCTCAGACACACTGCTCCTCCCGAGTACATGGAAACAATGACAGGAAGTACATTAGTAGGACATCTATTGTATCTCCCCATACTTCCATGCTTCCTGCGCTGGGTGTGGGTGATACACAGGGTGGAGACGTAGAACAGACCCCTGGTGCTTTCCTCGGCCCCCGGTTGAGGTGAGGGAAAGAGTAAAGGGGGGATCGGATCTGTCTGGCTCGAGACATTCCCCTTTAATCCTGCAGCCTTCTGCTGCCTGTCGCCTCGGCTCTGGAGCTTTGGGAGCTCTGCGGTCAGGAAGTTGCTGACCTGCGGTCGGTTTCATTGTTTCACCTCCGGTTATGCGATTTTTGGATTATGTAAGTGTAAGCTGGTCCTAGAACAGCACCCGAGGTGAAAAACTAACTTTAAGTCAATTAGTTGTCATCCTACAGAGGGGCACAGATGGTGGGAGTCTCCAAACCTCAGGAATGCCCACGGCAGCATCTGTGGTCATTTAATTACAACATGCACAATAGTCAGTATGCTGTTTACTCTGAAAGCGTGTGACTGCTTTAACCTTTTCACTTTGGCGCAATCTTCTGAAGTGTTTCTGTATTTTAATGTTGATCCCTTTTGCTTTCTGTGTCTAGGTTTGCCACCACCCAGACTGCCAAGACCTGAATAGCAAAAGCCCCCTTCACCTGTGTGAGTCATGTGATTCACGCTCACACTCAGAGAACACGGACAACATGCACTTTGACCGGCACCCCCGATTTGACTTACAACCTCAAGGTACATTTCTTTCTCGTGTTTGGTGCATGTTGCCTTATGAATTCTACATAAGCACACACAATTTTTATTGTTGACTAGTTAAGGAAGAATAGTTAGCTTTTTTATTTTCCCAAAAACATAAATTTTCACAAAGCAATCACTAAGAGCTGTTCATATTAGCTGATTACCTTTTGGACAGGGTGGGATGTTTTCCATTGTCAGGTCAAACTGAAGCCGTGGTCGGGATTACAACGACATGTTGTTGAATTAATGTTTCTACCATGTTGTTATTTCTGTAAGGTGACTCACAACAATGTCATTTTGTGGTCATAGCTATACAGTGTAGCTATGTTATTAGCTAGACAGCTATGCAGACCACCTCTGTCATGAAGTGGAGACAGAAATTTAAGGGCAAACATCTCAAAATCTGGATAAACTATAAACCACTTGCATGATTATAGACTTGGAGAGCTAGTAGAGAAAATACTGTGTCTCTCTTATACGATCTGGGAGATGTAACCCTTTAATGATTGTTTAAAGCTGCCTGTTCCAATAAAGAAACTGACTGCTGTGTTTTACTCCACCTTTAGCCTCCATCCTGGCTCGGAACGTGTCTACGCGATCCTGTCCCCCGCGCACCAGCCCCCCCTCCGACCTGGAAGAAGAGGATGAGGGGAGCAATGACCGCGGGTGGGTAACCCTCAACTATGTAACGCCAGTGTTCATGTATTCCTGTGTCGGCTGAGCTTCCGTCCTTTCACACTGGAGGATAATTTACAGCCATGAAATGTGTCTCTTGACAGGCTGTAGTCACTTCTTTTTTTAAAGTCTTGACGCTCACATCAGGCGGGCAGTTTCTCTGATGTTTGGATCTATTGAAGAACTTGTGTATGATCATGTTTAATTGTCTTGCAGGGAGCGTAAAACAGGGGGGTTGAAGTTGGTGAAGAAGAAACCACGGAGACGACACACTGATGTGAGTAATAATATAGACACATGGGAAGGCAGTGCACAACATATAATATGTTTTCTGGACAGAACCCCAGACTTGAGGAGGGAAAATATATTAATGTAAAGGAATCTCCCAGGGTGCTCTTTGTCTCAGACGGGCATTATAGTGAGAAGGAGCCCCCCTGTGGATCTGCTGAGCGCATACATATACAGCAGTAGCTTGGATACGGCCAGCAGAGCTGCAGCTCCACCTGTGTAAACTTAGCAGTGTGTCTGTTTCCCCCTGCAGGACCCCAGTAAGGAGTGCTTCAGCCTTAAGTTTGATCTCAACGTGGACATCAACACAGAAATTGTACCTGCTATGAAAAAGAAAACCCTGAGGTGAGAAGAGGGTCAATTAATAAGATTTGTCCAACAACCACATAGAATTTGACATGAACTATATTGACATTATGTGTCTTCGGGTTGTGTTCCCAGAGAGGTTCTTTGGCCGGTGTTTGAGAGGAACGGCATCCAGCTGTCTCAGGTCGACTTGTTCCTGGATCAGTCCAACACGCCGCTGTCCCTCAACTTCGAGGCCTATCGGTTTGGAGGACATTACCTCAAAGTTAAAGGTAAAGACAAAACAATACAATATAAATGTATTTCTTCTCCATCAACTCCGCTCTGCACTCAACACACTCAGACGCTGTCTGAATCATTTCAGGGGATTCATGGTCACAGACAAGTGGCATTTTTATTTAGTGAAGCTGGTGAATGTTTCAATCAAACAACTAATATAAAATACATCCATTTCAATTTGACCTTAAGTAACCTCAGACTTCTGGGTCCGTAGGTCTACTCACCTACTGATTTTCAGTCCTGTAATCTCTAATGTTTTTTGTTGAGCTGGTTATTTCCTCACTTTCAGCGCTGCGTTTTACAGAAAAAGAAATTGACAGCAGCAGAAAATAGCAGCACGCATCGAAAGAACATCAGATCTTACTTAGAGGCACTTTATGTAAATCTGATCATCACCGTCTGTTCTTGTAGTAGAATAGTACAAAAGTTAGAGAATTATACTGATGCAATGTTTTGCATCCCTGATGCTGATTTGAGGTAGGTTTAATAAACGTCCCACTTGGTCTTTCTCTCTTAAATCATCTAGCTTTAATAATAAGGAACTAAATTAAAAGTTAGGAGGTAAATAAACTTTTTCATTTCATTAATTAATCAGTAACATAGCAGTTTAAATGTTTTTCAGAGATAACGTGCCCACAGAATGTTACATAAGTAAAACAAATTTAACATTTATGGTTTCTTCTGGGTTATTTGACTGTCGTCCTGCTTTCAAAGTTCCCTTTCAGTCAACACGCAACACATACTGAATACTATGGGATATCACACCCTCTCGTGGCCTGACTGAAGACACCGCTAATCACTCCTTTACGGCAGATGAGCTGTGATGACGTATGTGCGCCCCACCTGCACATACAAATCACCGTCATCCTTCAGCTCTTGGCTCATCACCTAGCTAAGACCGCCTCTAGCGAGTAGGGCTAGCTAGCTACTGCTAGTTAGCTCTTTCTGCTAGTTAACTCTTTCTGCAATCGGCTACTGCCGCAAACGACGTGCTGCACATCGGCTTGGATATGCAGGGTTTTGTCGGAGGATGAACACAAATTCCCCACAAATTACATCATTCGCGTGCCCCGTGTGTGGCGCTCTCCCCCGGCAGAGGGAGGTCTTCCTCGGTGGTGGCGCAGAGACACCTGTGGCTGACGCTGTCAAACAGCTTACAATGTTAAATGTTTTATCCAGCGCCAGCCACAGCGTGACCTGGATAAAACATTTAACATGGATTGAGACATTACGAAGTTGCTGTATGTACTTCTTTTACAAGCAGATGATCTGGCTCACTGGTATTTTCAGCGAAGGATTTTAAGGCGAATGTGAATTATTTTAACGTTCTTCAGCTTAGTGTTTTGATTTGAAGGCCTGCAACTTTACTGCTCAACAGATCTGTGAATCGTCTGGTCTCAATTACAAGTTCTTAAAGGTCCGTAGTATTTCTGAGGGTCTCAGTAGAGAGTACAGTAGTTTGTTTTTTTTTACTAAAAATCCATTTTCAGTGACACAAAACACGGTTCTCATCTGGATGGAAGACCAAACCCCATGTAAATATATATAATACATATTTCAATTATAAGGAATATTTACTCAACTCTGTAGCTCCTCCCAGCTTCATGGACCATTTTGTAGTGAGTTTCAGCTTATTGTTGTTAATCTGTCCAACTTGTGACTGCTTTAGTTCTCTCTAAGGTTTGTCTTTTTTTCTCACTGAATTTCGGAGGCTATTTCACCGGCTTACATATAGTGTGGGGCTTCCATTGCCCCACACTATATGTGTTGTACCGAGTGAATCGACGGGAAGGGAACGATATGTTATATCTATAACTCCTGTTCCCTGAAGTAGAGGTACATCACTCGCTTCAGCTGCAGCAGGGCTCTGTGAAAAGCGGCTATCGAACTGAAGGATGACTGTGATGACGGTGGTTTGTATGTGATTAGTGGTGTCTTCAGTTTTTGCAGCTCAGCAGAAACCAAGATGTTGCCCCGCCTCTTTTGAACACTTGAGTTTCTGGATCAAAGGCTAATTTTTATTTTTTATTTAAGCCTCTAGTAAAAGAGATCCAATGGCAAGACTAATTGCTGTTCTTTTGAAAGCGTCGCCCTCACGTCTCACACCTCTTGACCGCAGTCTGGAGTTACATACAGTCTGAAACAGGTGGAGGCAAAAGGTCGACAGATGTTTAGTATTCAGACTGCGTTAGGAGGCTTCTATGAAGATGATGACTGAGAATGTGTTTTGTTCTGGAAAGCACATTGAATCAAAGCACATACATGGTGAATCATGCGTTTTGTTTTTTACCTGCGACACCTGTGCGCCAGACGTGTATTCATGCACTCGTGATGCTCCTGCTGTTTACATTACCAGTAGTTTTCCTCTATCAGCTTCCGCTGCAGTTATCAGTTTAATTGGATTCTCCTTCCAGCTCAACCTCTTGCTCTTTTCCTGCAGCACGGCCAGGTGATGGGATGAAGGTGGAGCAGGATGAGGAGGGCTCGCGGTCACTCAGCCTGCCCAACATGAAGCCCTCTGGAGGTCAGAGTCCCTACATCCTCACCCCAGGCAGCGAGCGGGTGGAGCATGGATCCCTGGGACGCCGTGAGAACGTCGATCTGCTGGTGAGTGGCGGTTCCATCAGACAGCTGTTATTCTCATGTGACGCTCCTGCTCATAGATGTTTGAGGACTCATCAAACCAAAATACAACACCCTTTCAAACCACACAGACACACCCTGCGACTCTTACTGCAAAACCCTTACATGTTTTCCATAACCTCACCTCCTCTTCCTGCACTCCCATGATGCATTGGGCCCATGTGCTATCTCATGGTAAACCCATCATGACCTCATTGTGTTCCGTTACCTTTATCTGCCTAGCAGAACCCTGGGAATGTATTTCTGGGTTTATTATTTACGTCTCTTTGTGTGCACATGTGTTCATGCCTGTCAGCCTGCCCTATGCTGCAAAGTGAATCCTATTTAATGATGAGCTTGCTCAGTAACACTTTTAGCACTTCTTCAGAACAGTTTTGTTGCTTGTGACACAGACTCTTTTCTATACACGTGACCTGGCTCGGTTTGACTCATGCATGTCGGAGCAGCTCAGCAGGTATTTGTAATTCCATTACAGCAGGGCCGTCCCGCTGTAATTCCATTACAGCAGGGCCGCCCCGCTCGAAGGTGTGTCGTCAATGGATGAGCATGTCCTGACTCATGTAAGTTAAAGAGGAGCAGGATGATCCACGAATGTGACTAGTGGTCAAATGAGCCTCCTTGCCTTTTCCTGAAACTCTTCACAATAAAAGTACTACTGTTTTTGTTATTCAAAACCTTTTGTTTTGAAGTTTGGGTAGAAATGATTTAGAGGAACCAAAATTAGTGCAACCAGTCCAACAATGAGTAGGAACAGCATAACAGGCAACTGCAAAACAATTTCGTCAGACACTAACAACAACAATATGAGCTGGTCAGTGGCTATAACAAACACTTTATTGCAGACAATTGCCCCGCGGTTGCTGCTGGCTGTAACGTTCTGTCTCAATATTGGACTGACTGCAATCATTTTGATTTCTCTCAACCACAGAAAATAGGGGCCCAAACCAAACAAACATATTTGGGTGTCCTTGTGTGTAGTTCTGTGTATCGTGTGCGTGTGTGTATTCTCATTTTCAGCCAGTGGTGTTAAGTCAGGTTCAGACAATTGGCTGCTCGTTGCCCCTTTTACGTGTTTTAAACGAGTCATCGGTTCCTTAAGCAGCCTCGAGGCGAGTCTAGACCACTTATACTGGTGAGTGTGATTATGTGCACGCATGCACCCAGTGTAAACAGACTGGTAGTGATGTCATCGTTGCTTTGGGCGAGGAAACAGGTAGAGGCTATGTTACTGCATTTCCCTTCCATCTGTGCTTGTAAGTGAGGTCAGGTTAGTCACCAGATGCACAGCAGCAGAGACAAACGCTGGAGGGTTTCTGAGGAAGTCAGTTGCGGTCGTACAGTTTCTGACCTCTGCGGTTTGCATTTAATCCTATGAAACTAGGAAGGAATTTTTTGCAATAACAATTTAAATGTGCATTGCAACTCTCCGTTGTATTGACTGTGAGGATTGTGAGAGTAGTGGCAGTGGTTAAAAAAACAACTCTCATGCTGTCCTCAGGGGGGCAATAATGTGCTACTTGTAATGATGGACATCTGGAAGAAAACACTGCCCGTGTGGCTGTTAGTGTTATTGTAGACTGCAGCACTCTCGCTCTCTGGAGTTGTATCAGACATTTCTCTGGAGCTGAAAGCATCCAAGTCTGCCAGCCATCAAACTGATATTGGTGTTTTATGGAGCAGATCAGTCAGAAATCAATCTTTTTTGCAGTTGTCATGCCTGTCTGTGTGAGACAGACTCATGAACTTACAAGAAGTCTTCTGCCATAGAAGCTCTTTGAAGTCTTTTTTTTTTTGATTCAGCAGCAGAGACTTTGAGATCTGTTTTGGGTGCCAGCCCATATTTAATGAAAGCCCTCGGGAAGGTGGGCTTTGAGTTTCTGTGGCAGCAGCTTTGGCACTCGCCATAAAAACGCATGCGTGCCCTCCTTTTTATAGAATCGAGGGCTTTGCTCAGAGATATTTTCCAGGTGACCGGATTCACAGCTTTGCAGCGCAGCGGCTTGTGCCAGGCCTCTGAGGAAAGCAGCCAAATCCTTTCCTCTCTGTATAGGTCCTTGTTTGAGAGGAGTTTATTATTGCGTGCATGTTACATTTTATAGTCTTTGGCAACGTTGTGATAGGTTGCAGAGAACTTTGATCATCCAGATTGATTACTTTACAACAGGGAGCTTCAGCCGAGCCCTCTGATTGGTCAAAGACGCATTCCAGCCCTGCTGATACTTCCCATAAAGCAACGCTACCCATCTGTGCCCCATTCTTATTGCACCAATGCATCCTTTGACTCACTTACATTATCAGTTCATACCGAGCTGAAGTTCAACTTTAAACCTGCATGATGGGAAAAATATGTTTATGACAAGTGACGGGAATTGATAATATGTTATTGATTCCAACGCACATTTGGGAAGCAGCAGTACTCATGCGTAGAGAGTCCAATACATCGCATTCTAGAAAGATGAATCAGCTTTTCATGAAATGATAATTTTACACAACCAGCACCGTTATCTTTTAGGGAACTAAGACATATTTTGGATATTTACTTCCCCTTCACCATGACTCCTTTGCATTGCAAGTTTCCACTAGCGTGGACATGCGAGGCCTTTGTCAGAAAAACATGCTGACATATGACAGACATATTATTCAGGTGGATTGGGCTCTTTAGAATCACATCCCTATTTATTACATCCAAGGAACAACTTTCAATAGACATTGGGTGATTGAGGTCTCCTGCGTCCATATATTCATGTTTGGCTGCAGTTAATTTGACGAACTGCAGTTTTATAACTTGACTGGCATGTCTGGGTTCCTCTTCTGGAAGTACATTTGTATCTGTGACTCATCTGGCCCGTGTGGTAAGTTGAGTTCGAGGTTTCATTGAAGGAGGACGTGAGTGATAAATTGGGGACTTTCTGGATTTTGACACTGGGTGTTTCCTCGTCCCAGCTCGGGCAGTGTGGCATGTCTTTACTTGAGAACAGAAACTGCAAGTTTTACAGTCGTCATAAAGATTGTCAACTCTCTATGATCACATGATTTCCAGTAAGCAAGTACTAATCCTTGCTCTCTGACAGTTGGTCTGTTGTATAAATCACACGTCCATCAGTTGCCCTAGTATGGTGAAAACACTGGCGGTCTGTCACGCTCCGCTTACTGTATCTGAATTCATAAAACTCCTATCACAGGGTAAAGTCTTCTCACTAATTGATCCAGTTATTGCAAATTGCAGTAACTAAGATCATGTTACAGTTTGCAGGTGGATGCTTTCAGTAATGGATCCTCCTTGTGTGTGTCAGTTCTCCCATATTTGGAGAAACTTATAGTCTGATTCTATGGAGGACTGTCAAACTTTAGATCGGATATGTAAATCAATATCTTTTGTATTGCTGCAAATATTTAGACCTTCAGTATTTCAGAAGTTCTATTTAAGAAAGTTCATATTATTGAAGTCAAGTGTGACATCAACAACATCAAGCATTGTTTTAAGATAAAAATATTTTTAGCCGATCCAAACAAGCCGGTGCTTCTTATTTCAAACGGGGAATAATAGGGGGCAGCAGACCGACGCTGTTGTAAGAAACAAGGAAATATTAACTTCCTTCGCTTGAGCCAGAGGGGGAAGCTTTCGATTCACGTTTCCAACACTCACCTATCGTCACAAGCTGGGTAGCAACCGAGTTCCCTCATGCTGCTGCAGAACGCACCGGACTCATGTATCGTCTTATTTTCAGTGGAATGATAAATGAGTCCCTGCGTGTCACTCACCGATATCTCTTAAGTACAAAGTAGTGTTACAAGACAAATCAGATCTGATCAGGCTAAAATTACCTCCCTACATATGGTTCCTTTAAATCTCCATCATGTACTAACTAGTCTTTGTTGCCTCCGTGGTTCTTATTGCAGTTGAAATTGGTAATCAATTTTTTTTGGGTTTTTTTATTTTTTTTTATAATTTTATATTCATTGACACCTTTCAGGTATAAATGCCAGATTTGATCTGGTTCCAGCTCCTCAGATGTGCGGATGTTTTGCTTTTCTTTGTTAAGTGAAAACAAACTGAACATCTTTGCTGATCAGACAAAACAAATGATTTCACCTTGAGCTTTGGGAGATAGTGATGGTTGGAAATGTTGTTTTCATTTTCAGTACAGTCCTCTAACATTTTATTGCCCACGTGAAACTATCTGCAGGTTCGTCCGCGACGAGAACGATTATGAGCTGCATTCCAGCATCACATTTCCATACACGAGGGCTCCTGTTGTCGCCTCGGGCGTGGAAGTATTTGTCATGTAATGGACTGCTGAGGTTGCATTGTTTCATGATAGACACAGACTCTTGTCAGCTTCAGTATTTCCCCAGAACAAAGTCCCTAGAAGCCTTCAGGTGCTGAAGACGCTTTGACGTAGAATTAGAAAGCCTTCAGGTTTAGAAGGTTGACATTTCAGCGGTTCACACAGTCAAAGGAGGCGCAGTTACCTGTCTGTTAACATACTGAACCTGAAATACAACAGCATACATTTGATTCATGAAAGAGATACTGTATTCAGGAAGTTCAGCTCATACAGTGCTCTGTTTAGGACGGTGACGGCAGAAGCAATTGTCATTTATTCATTTCAGACTGTGTGGTGTATTTCTACACAACCAAGGATGGTAATCGACTTTATTCTTCCACTGGCAAGAGATTGGTTTCACAACTTCTCTCACTATCGGACCCGTCTGATGGCTTACAATGGGGACAATTGTCCATCAACACAGAGTCATGTCGAATAACAATGGTTGAATCAGCGGTGGCCACTTTTGATCTGAGGAGTTGTCAGGAGAGCTCATAGTCCAGACAAGAAGTGTGACATGAGACCCTCTTTAAAACAGTCAGTATAGTTTGTTAATAGGGTGAGAAGTATCAGTGATGGACTTGATAAGGATGTAAGACTCGTGCATACAGTTTAAATTCACACCCTCATTTGTCCTCATGTGAACTAGACGTCATATAATGTGTATATTTATGATTCATATTATTCTGGTCTTTGCCACAGAACATTAAAGTTGTTACCTGTAATTACATCAGGTGCTAGGAAGCTGTTGTTTATTCCCCATGTGGTGTGGGTGGAGCTACAAGCTCAAGAGGTGTGTGTGGTGTGCTGGAAAGACAAAGGAGTTTCCCCTGAAGTCCCAAAGGTGAAGATCACTGCAGGGTGAGCACACGCACCTTTACGGTGTGTGACAGTCGGCCTGCAGCACACCGCAGGAGTCAGGTAGCTTCAGCACAGACGTAGCCGCGGTGCTTCACCCCGTTCCTCTGGATTTGCTGGACATGAAGTCTCCCTGACATCTGGAATTGTTTGTTTTCTTCACAACTGAGAGAGGCGATTTAAGAAATGGTGCGATTTGGGCGACTGACATCCTGGCACAGCTGGGACCTGCTGCATGTGGACTCGGAGATCCCCGAGTCGCCGCCGCCTACCGACGACAAATCGACAAGTGACAGTGAGGTGAGCGGTTTGCTGCCACGTCCACGTGCGTTGCTTTGAACGATGATGTAGATCGATCAGATGTCATTTGTTTGTAGCAGTAACTTCTTCCACTTTACACAAATATATCTTTTACTCTGTAATTGCGCTGCTGAATAATCAGATGTTTCTCTCTCTCGTTGGCTGATCTCATTACAGTAGCTGCTACAATGACGGGGGTCAAGCCACCTTTGTATTACTGCATCCATCTTTATTGAAAATGACTTGATTCATGTGACGGAATAAGTCTTGGTATGAAATGATCACCGTCCACGGAGACTTCCATCTGCTGGATTATGATTTCATTTACTTTAAGATGTGCACACTAACTGTGCCCGCTAGATACGTCACACGCTTTCACCACCTCCTTTGTCTGAAAATAAAATCTAGGGAAACCCTGTAGCATCACGTCCACGTCCTTCCTCTCCCTCCTGAGGCTTCTGTTTGCTCCGGTGTTGTTCTGCTCATCGCTTTGTGATTAATGAAACACAGCCGTCACAGTGAGGCTGGCCTTGGAACCCACAGCGTGTGTGTTGACAAGGGGGTGGGGGTGTGTGTGTGTGTGTGTGGGGGGGGGGTTTATCTTAGTTTCTATTTCCTGGTTGTGCACACATGATGTGTGTGTGTGCCAGGAAGGTCACGCTGTTTTCCAATCGTTCATCAACCCACCTGATCAAGGGACGTCTTTATCAGTTGACTGACTTTTTCATATAAAGTCAGTAGCAAGGAGGGGGAGGTGGGGGTGGGGGGTTCTCTCTTTGTCACCACTTATTTTAATACAATCCTCTCTCTCCCCCTCCCTGTTTAAAGTTTAAATTTTCTCCCTTTAGGCCAAGGTTAATGCCACAGATAAGATATCTTTAACCCGACCGGCCTCCTCGAGACCAAAAGATCATGTCAAAGTGTCTGTTTGCTTTTTGATTGATATTATATACTATTTTTTTATTAATAGTTGATTCTATTCTTAAAATCTGTCTGAGAAGGGTAACGTCTTCAAATCCATTGTTGTATTTCACCAACAGTCCGAGAAACTCCAAGATATTAACAGTTATCGGAATAGCTGCATGTTGTATGACGGGTTGTTTCCAGGGATCGATGCTCCTCTGAGAGTTCAAGGGGTTAAATTAAGTCAGATTACTTTAATAGCTTGTCACAGCATCTGCTATGCTATGACAAGCAACCACACTCCGCTGTCTAAAGTATTTATTAATAGTCAAGGTCATCGGTATACTTATTTCTAACCTCTCACTATCGTTAGATATCACAGCGACCAACAATGAGGCTCATTTGCTCAATTATTCTTCATGTTGGCGATTAGAAGCAGCAATACATAGACATAATTTGGCCATGCTTCACAGAACATGTAGATTAGGAGGGAGGACGGACAGATTCATTCGTCTGTGATCTAATCTGCTGGTTTCAGTTCTACCGATGAGGATGTACGTTATCTACCCGGCATACACGGACTGTTAAATGTGCTGAAACAAGCAAGTTAACAAAGGGAATTTCCAGTGTGGTCATTAACGGGGCATTTGTGTCCTTGTTTTGGCCGCCCAGCATGGCATTGTTTACGGGTCTCCAGTGGCTGAAGATAGCAGCATAAAGGACAGCTTCCTAATAAGAGGGAAGAATGAGGAGGTTTATTCAGCGTTAGTTGGTTGTGTAATGAAAGTCAGCACAGTGTGAAAGTGACGTTTGTGTGTGAATTATAGTTTATAGTAAAAGAAAGAGTTTCCTTAGTTAATCATTTCTACTTGAGCTTGTTGACCCAAAGATCTTTCAGTATCTTCCACAAGCACCAGGATGTGTGTCGGAACCAGGGAGCCCCCTACAAGCTGTCACCCCGACTCCACCTCCAAATATTCAGATCACCTTTCCTTTTTTTGTTTTTCTTTTTTCCTTGTGGCCCCTCCTCCTTTTTCCTGCCCAGCACAATGAGGCAGGATCCTCCTGGTTGCTATGACTTCAGGTCAGTGTCTATATGAAATGCAAGCAGGCTGCTCCTCCTCAGCGAGTGTTTGGACAGGACGGAGATACGTCCCCGTTCAAAGAGACGTGTTTGGAGAGCTACCCTGGATCCTGTCAGCTGAAGACCAGCACTAGTCTCTTGATGGGGGAGTAAACCCGGCGTCGTGTGAGTCGGTGTCAGTAGTCTGTACGGCGAGGACTGCGTGGATGTGTGTGTGTTCGCCGGTGGAAGTGGAACGAGCGAGGAGGAGGCTTGAAGTTGAGAGAGCGCAGCAGCTGGCTCCAGAATGGGCTGCGGTCCATGAATCCAACTGGAGGATTAGGATGGTTTTTGCTGCTTTTGACATGCCTCTGGCTTTAACGGTGAGCACTTGGTGGGAAACTTGTACCTTATGATTGAGACTTCCTGGTGTTTGTCGCAGGGAAACTAGTTATTTACTAAATACTGAAAAGGGTTTGCAGTCTCTAATTACTGTATACTCAGGTTTGACAGAATGACTTCACATGCGAGCTGGTTGGAGCTGCAGCTTAACGATCATCGTCAGAACTTGACAGCTCATTTTCTTGTCCATAAAACATCAGAAAACAGTGAAAAGTGTCTGTTTGAGCTTTCAAAAGCTCCCGATGACGTCAGCAAATAGTTTCTTGTTTCGTGTGACTCCTGAACCCAAAGAAAATCAATATCCTGTATTTCACAATGCAAAAAGCAAAGCAGCATGAGGAGCTGAAACCAACGAATGTTTTTTGTTAATAGATGACATTATCGATGAATCGATGATCAGAAAAACTTTCTTTTCTGATTGTTGCAGCTGTAAACATTATGACGAAACTGTATCTGCTTTGCTCTGACACTTCCATCTTCATCCCCCCTGTTTTAAAATTCAATCAGCTCACTGCCGGGTGCAGACGGAGCAAAACTAACCAGGTTCAGTTTGCCCGGCAGCAAGCCGTCAGTTGGCTACGTGTTCCTTGTTTGCAAACGGAGACAAACGCCTGCGTCCATCACCAGTTGGCGCAGATATTCCACTAACACAATCCCTACTTGCCTTCACTGAAGCGTCTATAAATGTTCTTCTTTTACTTTCTCCTTTTTGTCATTCTTCTCGCAGTCAGTTTTTCATGTTAGTAACCATTGAATGGAAGATTAAAGGAGTCAGACCCCCCCCAACTCAGATTTACTGTCTCGGTGAAGGACCCACATTGTGCCATTTACTTTCGGGAAGTGGCTCCACACAGACCGAGGCATGTTCTTCATCAAACATGAGCTTGTGTAATGTAGCTTCAAACAGGAGCTGTAATGTAGAATCCTGCAGACATAACGTTAACATGTCATTTTAATATAAACAAACTATTTATACTATGATAGGTTTATCTGTAATCGTAGCGGTGATGCACACTCGTCTGTTTGTCTGATCTCAGCTCTGTACATACGTGATTTGCTGACATTGTTTGTGTGTGTGTGTGTGTGTGTGGGGGGGGGGGGGTTAGGAGAAGAATTTCGTTGGAATTGTCGGTCAGTTTCAGCCACAGTGTCAGTGTCCTGGAATGTGAGGTCCTTGTCACTGTGTTTGAAGAGAGGAGGGGGGTGTCAGTGGCCTGACTCGGCTGACCCCCCACCAGCAGATTCCTCAGCACTGACACTGCAACGGTAAAAACAACTGCTTCCTCAGATACTGAGGTGGCCCCTGTTTGTTTGCTTTGCTGGTGCTCGTAAAGTGGACGGAGATTGCCGGAGTGAGGGCGCACGGCAGGGCCTGCTGACAGGGTAACAATGGAGGGGGAACAATGGCCCGACTCGGGACGTCTGTGCTTATGGAACAAGCTCCCGCCTGCTCCTTGTGATGTAATGAGCATTCACTGCGAGGAAGTGGCAGTCCTTCCCTCTCCTGTTTGTGTCTGGCCATTAGGACAGCTTTAATCGTCCCGCTGATGTCATTTCCTGTTTATCCTGTCTGTATATTTCTTTCTTTCCATTTGTCTGACTGGAAACTTTTTTTGTTTGCCTTGATGTCACTCAGGCCACTTTGTCCTCTTTCGTTTTCTGTTTTTCAATTGTTCCTTTCAACCCCTGGCAGGGTCAGGAGCGGCGGAGGAAGAACATTACCGAGTTCCTGGGGGAGCCCAATATTCCGACCCCTGACACTCTGGGACAGCCCGGAGGCTCAGTGCCCGGTCATGGTGGCGGGCCTGACAACTGGAAGAACCGTGCCGCCAGTCGCTTCAGCGGCTTCTTCAGCTCCAACACTGGAGCAGGAGCATTTGGCAAGGTAATGCTGAGCAGGCGAATTATAAATGTGGGGTTTCTGTTACTTTCTCTTAGCTGAAACACTCAAAAAAAAAACTGCTGTCCAGACATATTAGGAAAACATAACAAAACAGAAGCAGGCAGCAGTGGGTGGAGGTCGGAAGTCCAAGTCCCTCGAGTCTTGATGAGGTAATTTCCCTTCAAAGTCTCCTCACTTGTTGGCTCACATATTTCCCTCCCAGCAGAAATTAGAGCCTGATATGCTCAACAGTTCTCTTGATGTTGAAACTTCCAAAAAAACATTCTGCATCAAGGTTTCATCATTAATAATGAGCTGTTCTTCAGATGAAGCACACACAGGCACACGCCCACACACGCTCACGCTCCCATTGTATCTGCCGTCATGAGGTCACATCCTGCACAGTGGCAGATGTCAGATAGAGACAGAATCTGTCAGTCACCTGTCAGTGTCAGGCTCATCTCTATTCATCCTGTGCAGCCCCCTTAACCCCCTCAGGGCCAGAGATCTGCCACCAGGACCTCGCACCTTCCATATTTAAGGGTTAAACGCCTGCCAGTCCCCCGTTAGGAGAAAACAAAGCTATTTTCTAAACCTGGTGTGCAGTTTCTGTGTGAAACTAGTATCAATGCACACAGGTCTCAAAAGGTTTTTTTTGCACCACAAACACTGGACCCTCCTCCACCTCATGTGCCCCCTTCTTTTGTTATAATGGTCTCAAAGCACAGAGCTCATTTTCATAACTACATGTCGCCTGTCAGCCTGAATAAAAGGCTGAATAGCCGCGACTGTTGGATTTAAGAATTAAGGCGCCACTAAGGACGGGACTTCTATGCTAATTCATGCTTTCATGTTTGCTTACAGTTTCAATGAAACAAAAAACTGTCACACAAAGGAGAGAAACGGACGGTTGCTTGCGCTTATTTTCTGTCACGCCGCTGTTCAACCTAATTAGGCCCTGATTTGTAAACCATCTCTGTCTTATCCCAGGAGGTGGATCGTCTGGAGCAGCTGCAGAGCAAGCTGCACTCCTACACGATGTTCGGCCTGCCCAAGGTGCCGCGACAGCTCCCCTTCCACAAGGACTCCTGGGAGGAAGGGGAGGAAGAGGAGGAGGAGGAGGAGGAGCCCGACCTGACCCTGGAGGACAGTTGGCAGACGCTGCTGGACAACGCAGAGGTAGATAGCACACAGGGCAGCTACAGACGTCACTCACAATAGCACTGTAAACTCAAAGAAAAGTGACTACCGGACTGAAGAGTGGTGAATGAGCAAGTTAAAAAAGAAAGAATTACAACTTTTATAACTTGAGGATTGTTTGAAAAATGATGGATGGGCATATTTAATTTTAAAAGAAGCAGGACGCTCCACAGCATGACTCAGGTCAGGAAATTCCTGACCTCCATATATTAATGTGTAGCTGACTGATCGGAACAACGAGACAGTGTGTCATTTCTACTACACACTCCCTTACACTGCACTTTCTCTCCTGGCGGTTAGTTACATAACTCACGTTGAAGACACGAGGGCTGGCTGCTCAGCAAGCAGGTTGATAACAGGAGTTACTGTAATATACTGCGTCATAAAAGTGCCTGCACCATTTGTGTGTGTGTGTTAGATAGATAAAGGTCTGTATATTGTATATAGTTTTATTGTCCTACTTTCATATCTAAGTAGAAATACCAGGGAATTTTATCGCCTGCAATTAGTAGTTAAGACTTCACTGTGCAAAAAGTTAATGATGCTGGAGGCTCAACTTTCGCTTCAATGCAGTGCAACATTACCGAGTAGGGCCGCTGCGTTCTCTCCATGAGGAGAAGTTACCTTGTAAGAGACTTTTAGCGAACTAGAAGAATAAAGGCCTCTGATATTTTGCACAGAGGTGTGTTTGTGTACATTCAATAACGTGATATGTTGGTGTGTGTTTGCAGACATTGACAAGGAGACGGTTCCACCAGCAGGAAGCAATATGGGAGCTGCTGCACACAGAGGCTACCTACATAAAGAAACTCAGAGTCATCACTGATGTGAGTACAAACAGATTCTGCTGACACACCCAAACACACACATGCAGTATAAAGATCACAGGCTGATTATTGTCTGACTGTTGCGTCAGAAGATCCGGCTCCTGCAGGGATAGATTTGATAAGGTTTGAAATTAGATTACATTACATTAGAAAACCTTTATTCGTCCCACGACGGGGAATTTACATTATTACAGCAGCAAAGAGAGAGTGCACACATTAAAGAGCATTTGCAAAAAATATAAGTAAATAAGTTATTGTACGAAATAGAACCCAACCTTAACCACAACCTGAGAAAGTATATTAGTGAGTAAAATGTAGAGACCCATGCTTTTGTTTTCTTTCACCCTTTCTAGCTGTTCATGTACGGGCTGTTGAGCCTGCAGGAGAGCGGTCTGCTGACGGAGGTGGAGCCCCCCAAGATGTTCAGTAACATCCAGGAGATTGTGCGCCTCCACACGGCCCTGTGGAATCAGGTCATGCTGCCTGTCCTGGAGAAGGCCAGGCAAGCCCGGGCGCTGCTGGACCCCACCGCCCTTCACCACGGCTTCAGGACGGTCAGTTCACCTGCAGTTAAACTGCAATAAAATATTCTGACTGCACAAGTAGATGAAAAGACTGCAAGAAACAAAGTCTGGAATCATAGACTTAAAAACTCTACCCATCTGTGTGTGCGTGTGATCTTTAATGTTGCTATGGTTACAGGTTAGTAGCGGATAAATTTAGACTGGTGATTAAAATCTGAGCCAAGCTACGTGTGCAATACAGGATTTTAACAAAACACCTGACAGCCAATCAGAAAAGAGTATTCACTCTGGTATAAATCCACAAAATATCTTTCTGCATCTAAAGATTTGAGGCAGACTGATGATGTAGTAAATATGTTCACCCTCATGTTGATGTTTGTAATATCTCTGACACATGTCTTTGTTTCTGTGTGTGTGCTCAGTTTGGCTCCAGGTTCCAGCCCTACATCCATTACTGCATGGAGGAGGAGGGCTGTATGGAGTACATGCGCACGCTTCACAGGGACAACGAGCTCTTCAGGACCTACGTCACGGTCAGTTACCTCTGCTCTCTCTTGCCTCAGATACCTACACCCAGCCACCGACACACCCCTTCATCATTGTTTTCACGGTTTCTGGCTCATTAAATGTTTTATTTCCTGTCTTTGTCCGACTCTGTTCAGTGGGCAGAGACTCATAAGCAGTGTAACCGTCTGAAGTTGGCCGACATGCTGGCAAAGCCTCACCAGAGACTGACCAAATATCCACTCCTCCTGAAGAGCATTCTGAAGAACACTGAGGAGCAGTCGGCCCGCGACATCGTCAACAGCATGGTGAGGAACGAAACATGAATCTTTGTCATGACACATTGAAAGAAGACTCTTTAGATGAGATGAATGTGTTTGGCCTCCAGGTGGCCTCAGTAGAAGGCTTCATCAACAGCGTTGAGTCACAGATGCGACAGCGTGAGGAGCAACAGAAGCTGGCCACCATCTCTGCCCGCATAGACTCCTACGAGGTTGTAGAGGGCAGCAGTGAGGAGACGGAGAAGGTGAGGACAGTTTACTGGCCCCCGGAGCCATATCCGCCGTTTGAAAATGCTCTCAGACCTCATGTGAAACTTTGCTTCTTGTCATGTCTTTCAGATCCTCAAGGAGTACAACAACTTCAACCTCATGACTCCCATGAGAGGAGTTTCACCCGAGGAGACGCGACAGCTGCATCTGGAGGGAGCGCTGAGGATGAAAGAGGGCAAAGACAGTCGGGTGAGACAGATGTTTCTCACGTTTGCTTGACAGCCGCCTCACGTTACACAAAAAAACAGCAGATAATGTTTCTATCAGGACTGACTTGAGTTTATGTCGCCTACAGATGGACGTCTATTGTTTCTTGTTCACTGACCTGCTGCTGATCACCAAGTCGGTGAAAAGAGTGGAGAAAGTGAAAGTGATCCGCCAGCCTCTCCTCATCCACGAAGTGGTCTGTAAGGAGCTCAAAGACCCTGGTGAGTGAACTTTTACTGTTGAATTAAACACATAGTAAGATGATGACGGTTCACTCAAACACAACAGACAAAAGCACAAAATTGTCACATTTGAGCCCCAACTCGATTACCACCAGTTGCTGAGTCATCAAAGTGGATGCACACTTGACTTGTTATTTAAAATGTTTCCCTTTCTTGTCTCCAAAGGTTCCTTCATCCTCATCTACCTCAATGAGTTCAAGACTGCAGTAGCAGCCTACACTTTCCAGGCCAACAGCGCCACCCAGGGGCGAAGCTGGATCGATGCAATCTGCAACATCCAGGTTCACATCTCTTCAGATCTTTCACCGCATGCAGCTTTTCTCATGAGACACCGTCATAGTTTAACATGTCTGTAATTCCTCCGCAGAACCAACTCCAGAGGCTTCGCGCTGAGGAGGTCATCCGGCAGCAGAATCATCTGAAGAGATGTTTGGTGGGTGAGGAGGACGAGGAGGAGGAGGAGGAAGATGAGAGCAGCAACTCCACAACAAGTTCCCTATGTCTGAGGCTCAAAGAGCAGCAGAACTCAAGGTACTATGGAGGTTTTTCTGAAAGCCAGAACATGCATCACCACCCTCCTTCCAGTCAATCAGATGGCTCCACTGAGACGCTGTCAGTGATGGACATTGACGAACCAGCCCAACAACAAGCGTCTCCTGACACCAACACAAACCTTGAGGGAACTGCTCAGAAAGATGTTGCTCCTTCGTCTGAAAGGTTGGAGGTTCCACCGTCCACGCGCCCCCACAGAGTCCCCTCCAGTATTTACTCTGAGACGGATCAGGAGGCCGGGCCTGATGGTGATGGTCTGGATCCCCAGTGTCGCTCTCTCTCCATGGACAGCGCCTACGGTACCCTCTCCCCTGAATCGCTTCTTAGAGAACTTCAGCCGCAGCCTGGTCAAAGTGAAGGAGAGGAGACTGAGGAGGATGAGGACCGGGGAGAGAGGGAAATCCAGGAAGTGGCAGACCAAGAACAGGAGGAAGAGGAGGAGGATTCTGCCTCGCTGGGGTCTCAGCTGTCAGTGGACAAGCCCACTAAACCTCGCCGGCGGCCTCATGTGCAGTCGCGGCTGCATTGCCTCCAGCAGCTGTCCACTCTGGCCTTATCCCGCTCTGAGGACAATCTCCTACAGCGGCTCCACTGCAAAGCCCCGGTCTCCCACACTCTCAGCTCTGCAGCACTGGACCAATCAAAACATAGAGACATGGACGCACCATCGCTGGCACACAGTAAGAGCCTGTCTGCGTTGGGACAAAACTTCATGTTCTCCAGTGACCTCGACCAACCTGTTGACTTTTTGAGCATGAGCTTGCCCTCTGACAAACTGTGCGCCACCCTGAAGAGGGCGCAGGCCAGGTCGGGCTCCAGGCTGCCTGCCGGGCCATTTGAGGGCAATGAGTCCCAGAGCAGCAGCTCAGATGGGGAAAGTGCTCCACCTGGCTGCATAGAAATGAAATGCAAGGCGACAGGTGATTCAGGGGAACTGTCACCCAAAAAGAGGAAATCACCGGCTCAGCAGCACAAGAAGCTGACACTCGCTCAGCTGTACAGGATACGTACCACTCTCGTCCTCAACTCCACACTCACTGCATCGTAAGTCATTCCCACTTTACCAAATAATAAGTGAGCAGGTAGATGTTGTTACCGTTGGACAGTGGCAGGCTAGTTGTCCCCATAGTCACATATAAACTAAATATTGGAGCCATTTTTCACAAGCCAGATATCCTCCTTACATTCTGACACTTGAATTGTGTTTTAGCTTCATCTCTTGTTTTAGAGCGTCTTTGTGCAAAGCCAAGCTAACCAGCTGCTGGCAGGAGTTGTAGTGTACAGGTCTTCTGATCGAAACAATTCAAACTGGCCCTTTGAATCTGAAGCAACGTGTCTGTGTACTGAAGAGAATGTGTATTAATGCCTGTCTGTCTCTGTTTTCCTTTCCAGTGAGGTGTAACCAAACAGCTGATCAGCGGCACAATAAGGAGGTCTCGTTTTGAACGGAGGGACTGAATTCTTCTTGACACACAAATGCACTCTCTCTTACTGCCGTCTCCCTCCCTGTCATTTTTTTGGACACTGAACATTTTAACAATAAAAATCCTGTATTTTGCTGTTGAATTGGTTTTCCGAATATCCTGCTTGGAAGGGAGACGCAGAGAGACATTAACTGCTTGCACTTTGCTAAGGAAGTAGCTTTATGAGGGCTGGAACCTTAAAGTGGACTGATGGAGGTGTGCACGGAGTGGAGGTGCTGCGCCTGAGGGACCTCCAGGTGGAGACGAGGCCTTTAGGCAAAGGTCTTCAAACTCCATCCCTCTCTGCACCGGAGAGGAAGTTGAAAACGCTCTTCCTCCACCCGTGGTGACAAAAAAAGCACCTGGGACGTCCCAATATTTGTTCTACTCCTGGTTTGCTTCAACATAAGAAAAGAAAAATTGCACGGTTGTCCTTTAAAGTAGAAGAATCACTAAGGAGTGAAATTTACAGTCACACAAAAAGAATTTATGGTTTGTGTCTGTTCAGTGTGTGTGAGTGAATGTACGAATGTTTGAGTGATCCCTGATTCCTGACTGAACCAAACACAGATTCTCCTGTGACCACTGCTAACACACCCAAAGATGAACGACCTGCCAGTAGAGTCCCGTGCAGCCGCAGAGACCCACTTCCTTCTCTCCTTCTGCTCACGGCGAGTGAACAATCATCTTTGAGGTGTAACTGATTCAAACACACCAGTGCACAAGATGTTGGTCATAGGAAAGGAAACTCTACATTTGCCTGTGTTTGAGAAACTTTCTTCACCTTCTCCTGTTTAGTTAAAACGAGATTGAACAAAGGTTTGGAGGGAATATTCTGTAACGAGTGAATCTGCGGAGCCGCGTTGGCTCTTTCCAGGAGTTCAAACGAAAAGCACAAAACCCACCGTGGACACTGATTTCCAAACATTTCCCAAAACCAGTTTACCCTGTTTACTTTTAGTTTTTGTTTGTGTTATATTTATTACCCCTGCTATGTTTTATATATAAGATATTGTTTATATTGCGTGCTTCCATGATTTGTACATTATTTCTGTCGACGTAGTCTTAATAATATCTCTTGCCAGGCATGAATGTGCTGCGAACCAAAAACATTTGTGTTTTCTCTTTCAGGAATGACTTTAAAGTGTCTTACGAAAATAAAAATTGCTAAAACACTTTGCAATCCCACTGTTTAATGGTTTAATCCATCGTAATGGAGCGATTTGAGGAGAGTGGCATTAAAGGACATGAACCGGCCGTGCTGCTCTCCTGTTTTGATCTCAGACAGCAGGTGGCAGACGAATGTTTGGGGAGGAGAAGAAGAATTACAGCCAAGAGGTCGTGACCGTGTCTGGCAGCAGTTCATTGCATCATCTGTGTTCACGTCATCATCGCTGCTCAGTCACAACCAGGCCGGTTCATCACCCAGAACTCTGCAAGAACTCCGAATCCTACAAAGTATGTTTGTCTAAAGTATCTCATTACACTGCAAAAAACATGAGTTAGAATACAAGAATTACTTTCTGAAGTACTTTTCTGAAGCTGAATATTTGATGAATAAAACCTGCTTATTTTAATTGTAATTAGTTAAAGTTTTTAACGACACATCGTCCTCGCCTTGCTGAGGTTGTAGACGACTACGTCTTCTGTTTGACTAATGATTTAACAACTATACTTCAGATTTGCAGTGAGCTGCACCGGGTAAAGACAGTAATAACATCTTTTATTTAATAATGATTCGGATATAAAACTTGATCACCAGAAAAAATCCTGTTTACGACAGTTTACTTTAAAAGAAGAACCAGTACTGAAAATGTTCCATCTGTGAGTTAGTTATTGGATTATTAAGAC
>CAAKHC010005195.1:0-14288 GCA_901007825.1 Macroramphosus scolopax | reverse complement strand
TCAGCCCTGCCTCGTTCACTTTGTCTCATCAGCCAATCAGCTCCCTGCCTGCCCTCGTCTTCTCTCACGTGTCTTGTTTGCTCATTTGTTCAGTTTAACTTCCCAGTTCCTCCTTTATCTTTGACAGATTCTTCCGTATGTGCTTCCCTTGTTTCCTCGCTCTGTTTGTGCAGTGAGCCTCAGTATCTTCCTCCGTAAGTCCTCCATGTATCTTCATGTCTTCCTCCATTTGTTCCGTTCGTCTTTTGGGATTCCTGCCTCACACCTTTTTATTTTGTTTGGTTAGAATAAATTATTCAGGTATCCATTACCTGCCTGCCTGCCTGCCTGCTTCTCGTGCATCTGCGTCCACCTGCCTCCACACCATGTCAAGATCACAGCTGATGAGAGCGGAGCAGGAAAAAAAAAAGTTGTGAAGTGATTAGCATAAAGCTCAAAATGCCTCTTGAGTTTTGGACTGAATTATTGAGATTCCCGCGAGGGGAAATAAAAGATGTAATTCCTCATCAAATCCTTCACAGTGGGATGATGGAAGAATGGTCCTTTGTGAATATTATAATACAGACGAGGAGCTCCTTACATCTGTTTGCCCACATATTCTGGTCTTGTTATACTATAAACATACATGAGTATCTCCTAAAATTAAAATGATTGCTTTCATTCTGGCCGTCTCACACACACACACACACACACACACACACACACACACACACACATATATTCTGCTCACACATTCATACATTTTGCTCTTATGCACATGCAGTTAATGTATGAATAAAAAATACATATATCTATGCATGTATGAACGAATATAGTGGAAACGGAAGGCAGGCATTTGTCGGGCTGTGATTGGCTGAGAAGCCTGACTGTCACAGTTGCTCCTCCTCCCTCCAGGCGGCAGGTGACACGCCCCTCTGCAGCTCGGCAGCTAGCTCTCCTCACAGCGCGCTAGGAAAGTGAAGACGGGACAACTCTTCAGAACTTCATCAGGCCGAGCAGCCAACGTTGACCCCACACAAGGCCAGAACAAGGTAACAGTTCCATGAAAACTTAGCTGAAAGTCGTCATTCAACTGGGTCCTAAATGTATGTTTGCTAATTTAGCACTTCAGCTACACAGTCAATTATGTCATGTTTAGCGGTAGTTAGCTAACATCTTACAACAACATCCAGAGGAAAAACAATGAAGGCAATTATCTGTTGATTGACTAACCCCGCCCACATTTTTCCTGCAGTATGTATGTGATAGTAAAGTATACATATATGTGTCTGAAAGTATAAACATATGTATGTGAAAGGTGAATATATGTATGTGAGAGGGCAGGAATGAATTCTGTCTTGTACGGCCCCTCATAGGATCCAGATACATCACAGGATGGTTCTGTTGGATTATTTGGTGTTTCCACAGTTATCATACATGTTCCCTGTCAGTGTGTTCATTAATGATAAAATGCAGCATGTGTAATAGGATAAAAGAAGGCTGTATGACGGGTGGAGACTAACAAAGGTACGATGGAGCTGGAGAGAGGTTTGCAAACACTCCTGTCTACAGGTTCCCTCCTTGTTAAAAGATTAAGTGCCTCAGTCATTGTTTAATAAGATTGCGTGGCAAGTGCTGTGTGTGTGTTTGCATGCACTGGTGTGTTTGGTTGCTTTGGGGGTGGGGCTATGGTGGGCGTTTTAACAAGATTGCTGGCACAATATTAATTCTATTTCCTCCTGGCTCCATATTGGACTGTCAGCTGCTCTCTCTCCCTGTCTGGATATAGATATATATTATATATACTGTATTAAATTCAAATGTACAAACACAAGAGGGGCATAATATTAGAAAAACTTCCTCATATATTGCACTCCGGTGTCCTACCCAAAATATATTTTATCTCAAAAGTAAACATGAAGCGAGGTTACCATTCTGAAAGGGTCAATAAAAACTGAAACTTATAAGCTTCCTAAAAGTAAAACTCATGGCAGAGTAGCTGTATTGGATGGCATGACACTGTACATAACGTGGGAACCAGCCCTGCTGGAGTTGATGGAATTAATCTACATATTAATACATCACTAAATAAAAGGATCAGCAAACGTATGAAGACACAACAAAATAACCATCAACCATAGACAGAGATGGGCCTACAAATAGCATGTAAATACATATTAGAGCTCTCAGGAGAGAGTGGCACACTGCACTCAGTGTCAGTTCATCATCCATCCTCAACAGAAACCTTCAATAGATGCTTTCAAGGCAAAACAGAGACAATCAAGTCAAACAGGAGTTTTCAGCTCTTCTTCTTCGTCCATTGTCTCTTCCGGCCTCCCAGTTCGGGCTGCCCCCTCGCTCCTGCACTTCATTACATGCTCAGTCTTGCCTGATTGCTAATGCTAGTGCTGGAGCGAATATACACTTTGTTGCTATTGTCTCCTGCTTCTGCTCAGTGATGCAATCGAACACAAAAGCTCGGGATTCCGTGTATACTTTTAATCGTGGCTATATGCGGTGATTGCAAGACATTTCAAGTCTTCATTTAGCAAAACCACTGAACTGATGCCTGTCTATTATCAGCTTGTCAGAACAATGGACTACACCATGTACCAGGGAGGGGGAGGGGGAGGGGGGTGCACGCTGGCCACAACTCAAGTATTTCTCCTATGGATCTTTGATGTTGTAGATAGTGTATGAAATATCATCAACATGAAGCATACTGCAGTCACAAAGCATTAGCTTGTGTCTGGGGTGAAACTATCGATGTCGCCTATTTACCACCTCAGGTAATTGATTTCATGGTGTGTAGTGAAATCTGACATGCCGGTGAAGAATATCTGTGCAGCATGAACATTTTCTTTTACACAAAGAGCGGCACAGACGATACAAATCATTGACACACATGTCAGATGTAGTTTAGAAGATGCTCAAATTTCATAGAAAATGTGTAACAATCATATTATTGCTCGTCCAGAAGAAGGTAAGTGGTACTTGTCAATGTCATTAAGACGGTCGGTGACTTTGAGAATAAACTCTTTTATTCCCGCTAGGCTTTCAACTCTCTGTTTACAAGGGTTTAAGTTTTTTTTCCTTCCTTCGCTGTTGTCAAAGGTTTATCTCTACTTTAACCTCGCAGCATGAGTGGCTCCAGATGAAAAGTTCTTCTCTCAAGGTGGAATACTGTGATCTTATCCCTGTCAACAGCTATCATCCTTTGAATGCACCAGGATTTCTGTTTTGATTACTGTAGGAGCAGTGAGAGAGGGTCATGAACTTGAATCATCTTAAGCTGTATCTGATTTGACCCGACTCGTTCTGTTTGTGGAAACACAATCCATCAGACAGACCGAGTGTTGTGTGTGTGTGATTGTCAAGCGTGGGTGGGTGCTCAGCTGATGTGTTTTGATGTTGTTGAACGAGGCAACAAGTGACTTCTTTCCTAGTCGGGTATATTCGCTCAGCACATGGGGTCATGTCAATATATGAAATTAGAAGGATCTGATTAAATGAAAATACAAGTTCACAGCAAGGAAACATCCTCTGGGTCAGATTGCCAATGATAAGATAGGTTTGTAATTCTTTCAGCACTCTGTCAGGTCAATTCAGACCTTAAACATACTGTATATACTGATGGACGCATTGAGAGCTCAACAAAAAGTGAGGTCAAAGATCTCTCTGGAGGCTGGTTGCATTATTGGGCATAAATCCCGCCTCCTCCATGTTAGCGGATGGGACAAAGTACAGTCTATATGGTTCAGACTCGACACAAAACAAATGTTTCATTGCTTCATTTGCGCAGCAGCTCCGGCATTTTACTCCACCTGTGTCTATTTGCTACAGACAGACATTTAAACGAAAGCGCAAACATTTCCCCCAAATTCAACCCACATGGAGCAAATATTTATCTGTTTGCATCAATACAAGTGTCTCAATTCACAGCTCGGGCCCCTAAATGTAGCTTCACACTTTCTTTAGGTCTTAAACACTGACAAAAAGGGCATTCCTTATATTAAGGAGGCGGAGTGAGCAAACAAGTGGGAGAAGTGAGATACAGCTTGTACTGTTATTCTCACATGTAAGAAACAAATAATATACAGCTCTAAAAATAAAAGTGCCACACCATGGAAGAGGTTTCCAACAAACTTACCCCTTTCATCAAGTGAACGATGTGTCATTTCGGTTGAGGGAGCTACTCCGGTGCCTTGCACCGGCGTGCTGGGTCAGGCTGACTGAACACAGCTTGGCATCTGGTTCCTGGAACCCGCAGGAGAATAATTTCCCCCCAGTACGTCTGAGCGTGGCCTGAAGCAAACCGAGCAAAGTGACATCTGTCAGAGTTGCAACAGCCGAGCAATCATCTTCCAAATTAAGACCAATTACACTGAAAAGGCTGTGAAGAACAGTGATGAAGAGTTTATGGAGGACTTCTGAGAGTCAGACGCTCTTTACATACATCAACATATGTGTTATCAACCCACCTGCTACATGTCATGATGTTGGCGTGTTGCCCAGCATGTTTGGATAAGATATACGCAGTAGTAGTAACAACGATGCATGTTTGTAATGTTTTTTTTTCGACCGTGTGAAACTGGAGGAATATACAAATCTGAGAGCGAAGAAGGGTCATCTGATTTGTTAACATGATATTGATTCTCCGACAGAGTTCCTGGCCTATAAAATCCAACATTTTTGTTTGTAAAATGTGTTTTGGTGGAATATGTGTGTTGCATATTTTGCATATTGTCTCTGGGAAAAGAATGGACTCATAAAAAGCACTGCGCTGTTTCCCATTAAAACTTGTATAATCCATATAAAGGCACAATGATTAGTGCAATATACTTTATTCTTCCCTTAGGTTTCTTTTTTTTACTTCGGAAAACAACCTCATGCATTCAACTTTAAAACAACATATTGCAAACCTTATAATAACAATGCATAACCTGAATAACCTATTGCATATACTGTACAATAAAAGACAATATAAACATTTTAAGGCAAAATGTTGCAGAGTATTCCCCGTCTATAGTGCAGCAGCATCTTAATGGTCCTTCTCAATAAGGAGCAAGTGTATGTAGTGGCCGCTTAACTTAAAGGAGCTTGAAACCAGTATATGCTGTCTGTCCTTTGCACACTGGTAGCAATAACACCAGTGTGCAAATGAGGGGGGGGGGGGGGGGGGTCTACGGTCTTACAGTAAAAAGACGTATTGAAATCAATCCACTCTTCACTCATTGCATTGCTTAATCTACTGTACTTTTCCCCAGGGATCTCAATTCACTGGTTTTAAACCCGTAGAAATCTTGTAAATCCATTATGCAACATACCATAAAGCTCTCAAAACCCACACTCATAATCCTAATCCCAGGTTGTGGATTAATTTAATCCAGTGTTTAGATCTAATCCACTCGTCTCCGGGGCAGCAGAAGAGACAGTGTTATGAGATGCGTAATGATTCAAATATCCCTAATCAAACTCTATTTATTTTTTCCGTATTTAGTTGGTAGTTAGGAAGCTTTCCTGTCACTCCCCGTCTCTCCTCGCCTTCCGTCTCTCTGCATCGCTTTATGTCGGCCCCATAGGGAAATATTCAAAGATGTAATTATGCAGTCTGCCTTTCATAACTCAAACATTTACACTCCGTGGCTGCGTCTCTCATCCCAATCAACAAACTTAAACAAATCAATTAAGGCAGGATATCATCCATGTTTACTTTGCCACTTGACGGCAAACTTTTTCCGGGTGTGGCGAGACTTCCTCAGCCTCCTTCCTCTGCCTTTTGTCAATAATCACTGAATAAATTTGAGCATTGCAAAGAACACAAACTCAATACATGTTAGATAAGGGAGTGAGACAAACATGTGCGCAAGTACAAAATAAAGTACGGCGCCGCAACTCACACACGCGTGTCCGACCACATGCACCCGGCGCAGCCACAAACTCACGCACATGAAGAAACACAATTGTTTTTTTTACCACTAATTGCATCAGCTCCATCAAGCCATTCTCAGAGAGCCACAAACACAAAATCAAATTAGCACTTCACATTGCTGTGTCCCCTGCCTCAGATACTCCAATTAGGCCGTGACTGAGGGACTAGATTTATGCAAACACACCCCAACACCCAAACACACACATGCTTGAAGCCGGAACGGTCCGGGGGTATCTGGGACAGCACAACTTTAAAGAGTTTCAGTTGATTTTTTTTTTTTGCTATTATGATTAGACAAAATATGTGTGTATAAGAGCAGACGGAGATCAGGGGACAGAGTCGGAGAAGGATGGAAGGAAAAGGGAGGAAGGGGTGAGACGGCTCTTGAGAATGCGCTGGTTGTTTTTTAGACTGCGACTGCCCCCGCTTGCATGTGCGTACATCAGCCTTGACACGTCTTCTAAACCTTCTCTGTGCACAGAAGGTGTGTAGTCAGTCTTAAAAATTGTGTGTGTGTGTGTGTGTATTGAGACTTCTGAGAGACTTTCTTATTAACAGTTTCCTCTTACTGCCGTCATGGCCGGTAGGTTCTGTCCGTCTTCTGGAGGTGATTTTCTTGGAACGAGCTGCTTGGCTGAGGGACGCCTTATTCCTGACAGTTACAGGTGGTGCAACCCAGAAGGGGACATCACAATACAAATGATAATAATAATAAAAAAGACACAAACTCCAAACAAGGCACAGGGAAATATATGATATATTATTATATATATATATAATATATATATAATATTCCCAGACGTTTTCGGCTGCATGCTCTTTTATCTTCAAAGACTTATTATAATTTTTTTCCATTATTCTATATTAATTGGCGACTCATACATCTCCCCTGACATCACTTAAGACATTACATCTTTATTAATGCAATAAAGATGCTCCCGCGTCAACAATCAGTGACGCTATCTTACCCCTCTTGCGTCTTATAACGACATGAAAAACACCCTTGGGCATATGTGTGAGACGTGTTAATGTAAATCCTCGAGTGTTAGAACATGAAATACACTTGGCCTTTTTGATGTCGGTGAATAAGAAGAAAGACGCCAGGTTGGGTTGGTGGATGGGTCCAACGAGCAGCGGGAGATCGGAGATCGATCGCCGGGTGCAACTAAAAATTTGGATACTGTAAACCAAACATGCCTTACAACACTTTGAGGTCTGGTTAGGTTTAGGCACACATAACAAACTGTTAGTGATAGGGAAAGACCATGGATGGGGTCCAACATACACGGCACGGTGTTCAGGGGAGCTGTGCTCAGCGTCTCATACTGCTGTCGGGCTTTACTTTGGGGATATTGGACAGCCCCCTTCATCCCTTAAAGCTACAACAGGGCCGTCTGCATTGACATCCGACACGTAGGGCGGTGATGGAGTTAGAGAACAGGAAGAATAGGATCAAGTCCATGAGCACTTAACACACACATGCACACATGCAGTCTGAGCCGGAGAGACGAGTTGTACGGCTCGAACTCTGCAGCGACCGAAGAAGGAACAGAGAGGGTCAACGCTTCAGCCTCCAAGAGGGGATCTGGGGATGTGCATCCGAAGATTATTACCTTCTCACCCACAGACGAAGCTGTGATAAGCATAGAAATATATGAAATGGAGTTAGAAAAACACAGACAGGCGCTGCTCAGCTTTGAACACTGTCACCAGATACTGTGGTGAAAGGCCAGGACGCGATGAACCAACATATCGCACCAAAGACTTATTTGCTCATATCTTTTTAATGCTTGTCCAGGGGATTGGACTGCCGACCTTTCCAAAGCGGACTTGTCTAACCTTTAGGATCTAGAGATGTGGAATCTCTCCTCTCCAGCTAGTGCGGCGAGATGTAGTTCGACTCACCTGAACCCACAGCGACGGCTTGAGAGGTGCTGGACTCTCTTTCTTTGCAGAGTTGATGGGGTGTTTGATATCAGATACATATCAGAGGTGTGGGGACACTCACGAGTCCTCGGCTGAGCGAGAGGGTCGTCTCCTTGTGACGAGGTTCCGCTTGGAGGGACTCTGTGACTGTTGTTTCCTTGTTGGCGCAGAAAGGCAGATGGGAGTATCTGACCTCCTTGGAGGACGGGGCACTGTAGTGATCTGTAATTCTCACTCGGGCGACGTTGAAGAAACGTTGCGGGGATGATTTGGGGGAAACTGATCAGCTGTTCCAGAGAGGTGTTTTGTTATTAGACTTCTTTGCTATGCATGGACAGGTCTTAACGAACACCAAATTCAAGCATACCATGACTAGTAAGTGTACTTGGGATGTCTCTCCCCCTAAAACTAAACAAAAACTAATGCCATTCTATTGCATGTATTGTCTATGTGGTAGAAAAATAATCCAATAAGCAGTTAACACAAATTAATCATTGAGATACATTCAAATTGTTTTTGTTAAAATCGTGTTTATCCGTCTGAATTATCCTCTGGCAAACATCCAGAGGAACTGAGACAATAGTTTTTCCGTTTAAAGACAGCAGTGCCACACAGAAGCAGATGCAAGAATTTCTATCTCAATTATTGATGTAGAATTTTGTAAACCAGAGGTTTTTCAAAGTAGGCGGCAGAGCTTCCCAAGGGGGGGGGGGCGCCAAACAGTTTCAGGGGAGGCTCAGGGATTGGAAGTGAAGGAATATTACATTCGTTATTACATTAGTTATCAAAGGGAGATCACATAGAATATCCTAAATTTGTATGATTTGGGTAAAGACACGGCCCACACGTAGTGATTTATGGAACCCGGCAAGGAACTGAGCAAAGCTAAGCCAGTAAACTGAGAAGGAATGGGGATGGATGGATGGATGGATGGATGGATGGATGGATGGATGGATGGATGGATGGAGTATTCCTAAATGCCCTGAGGCAACAATGAACTCCTCCAACATGTTATTCTTATGTAATAGCCTTTGTATTCACAGGCTATAACAATACATTCCCTTTATCTTTACTTCACTAGCCAGCTACTTTAAATTCCTCACACATAACAACATCAGTTTGTGTGTCCTCCCGTGTCCTATTGATGTCCTACCATCAATGGACACCCTATGCGATTTCTTTCTCAGGTGCAGGCAAAATATGAGGGGAAGAAAGAAAAGGGAGAGCTACCTGTCAATCATCCCGACTCCCTTAATCTGAACCGAAGTCACCTCTTAGATACACCGCTCGCTGCGTTTGAGGAAAATAGACGGCAACAGATGGAAAGGGGGAGAAAGAAGAAGAGACCGAGACATGCAGAAGCCAAGACAATACAAGAGACAGATGGACACAGAGAAATCCACAACTTGTCAAGAGACAAGAATTGAATCCCCTCGATGACACTGAAGTGAGAAGCGAGGGGAGAGAAAGAAAGCAAAAGAGGAGCAAGATTGCCTGTGCCCAGAATACAAGTCGCAAGACTCCCTGGTTGATGGGTCTGAATTTGTGTGTATACATGTCTCCTTGTGTGCATAATTATGGATATGAGTTTGTGCATGGCTGTGTTCGGGAGCACAAGCTCAAGGTTTCCCTTTAGAGCGGAATAAAAAACAGTCCGCCGAGAGAGCCGAACTATTTCAACTCAAGGATCCACGGACATGTGGACACCTGATGTCCTCTCCCACCGCCAACACACTCCTACTCTGAATGGCAATAACTTGCTGCGTGTTGGTGTGTTTGACTCGATGCAAAGACGCTCGTTCCAATGTGGGTTTGACACTGTTTCTCTCGGGGACTATTTAGGACGGGCGTCAAGGAGAATGATGATATTTATTTTAATGAATTAAAGATCTTTATTTATTTTGGACAGACGTCCAAACTCGAGCTATGTTCAAGCCCAACTGGACTTGGCTGTAGCTACTCAGAGACGTTAGCCTCTCCTCCGAGAGGTCGTCTCAGGTCTCCCTGACTGGAGGGGACTTCCAGGTATTTAGCCTCATCAAGGTCATTGATAGCGTTCGGCTGTTGTAATGACTCTAATTGTCAATCACCTTGGTAACGACCCCACAGAGGCTGAATACCTGAGAGTTCCCTCCGGTCACGACGGAGAATCTTCACAGTCATCCGGAGTCCCGACACACACACAAGAGGCCCTGAACCACATATGAATGAGTGACTGGTAATAAAACACCGTGAGCCTGGTTATAATTGTCCAGCTAGCCAGCCTGATTTTATCTGCTTTGTGTGAAAGCTCAGACACATCGATTCGAAAGTAAGTTATTTCATTGCTTGTACTTTTATGATGATAGGATCACTCCACTCGGGGGGGCGGCCGAGGATGTGAAGCAACGGGCACCGAAAAATTAATGTTCCGACACCGCCTGGAAATCGAGATCTGGTCAAGACGCATTTTTAGTACAAAACACAACAACCTTTCCCGCAACTTCTCCCTCTGATGTCTCCATTGTTTTTGTTATGGAGAACACAAAAGCCGTTAATAATTCATGAAACAGACGTGAAGTAGCTGGTACATTAACAGAGGGAATGCTTCTCTGTGAACCCATGCTGTCCGCCCATTGTTGTTGTTTTTTTTTCTCTTCTTTTACTTCTCTGCACTCGTTTGTAGCGTAACGCATGCAGACGCAGGGATATCGAGCCCGGGGGGGGAGTTTTCAAATGTTCTAGCAACATCTACACACAAGAGACTAATTACAACTTCAGGATGTGTGACCTTTTAAGGAACTACTGTAACCGAGCAGGGGTAACCTGGATGTTTCAGACAAGGACGTTGCACAGCTGCACAGCTGTATCCTCCGATAGGTAACATGGACGTACTACTGTGCACACAGCTGGAAAATGTTTCACCAAAGCTGTCATTTATGCACACTTTCTCTTGCTTTTCTCCATTTATTTTTGTGTTATCTCCCCGTGCTCTCTTCCCCCCCTCCCTGGGGGCCGTGGAGTAGTTAAATAATGCAGCCTACCATCCACAGTTTCAGGGTCAGTTATTTTTATGTTCCATTAACAGTCCCTCAAGTGGGAGAGGCGTAATCAGAGAGCAGAATCTTACTTAAGAAGTGAGAGGCACCAATCTCCGGGTCCCACTGATGAAAATGGAGAGAGGCTCCAGCAGCAGCGGTGGGACAGGACAGTCCTTTGAAGTGAAGCATTTGGAAAAAAAAAAGAAAAAGGTGCCTGCGATTGATTTCACACAAACAGGTCTGGGAACTTCAAAAGGCTTAAGAAGGTTTTTCTGGGCTTTGAATTTGCCACTCACCCTCAGGTTCAAGGAAGGACATTATGTTGCAAAGCAGAATTTGAATCTTCAGCTGGTCAGGAGGAATTCACTGAGACTGGAAGCTGGACAGAACAATTATGGAGGGTAAGTTCGGATGTATTTGAGGAAAGTGAGACACAGATTGAATCTCAGATGCGCTGCACTCCACATACAAACTAATCAAAATATACATGTGCGAAGGCACCCGGCGGTCTTGTGCTCAAACTCGGCTTTGATTTCCGGCACCGAGGCCGGCTGTGTTTGCTTCCTATTTCCAAGACACAAGGTTTCCCCCCTGTTTCCAGGTGCCGTATTTCCAGCTGCCCCGAACAGCTTCCACTCTTGTGACAAGCCTGTCGATTAATCCAGCCAAAATGTAGTTAATGAAAAAAGTGGCCCGTATCATGAAAACCCCTGGCAGCTTGGATTATAACATAAACCGAGGGATTTTACCCTTCCGTGTGATTGATCCTTTGCCAGCTCCACAGCCTGCCTTTTGACAGCTAATTATTTCATTAAACATCTTTCGATGGCTCTCTTCGTTTATCTTTCAATGACTTTAACTGGTCTAAATCCCGCTGACAAACACGCCGCTCTGTTTCCTGGCAGCCCAAAAGTAGGGCATTAGTACAATAAATTGCTCCTGTTTGGTGGGACTTTAGTTAAGGTTTAATCACTCATCTCCCATTGATTTTGTCGTGTTGTGGGTAATCCAACTGAACACGACTACACACAAGAGTAATGTGTGTGTTTGTCAAGGAACAGGCGGTATTAAAGTAAAATTCTGGTATTTGTCCACCTTTCTTCTCATGTGTTCAGGTTAAACTGATTCAAAGAGGAGCAACCTGCTACGATGAGGTGACGGTTCAAATCCAAGGCCGTCCTTGTTTTCGCCACATTGTCATTATCAGTGTCTGGCAGCGTCACAGAAACACTGATTCTGTCATCTCAGCTGCGGCTTCGTTCGTGGCTGTTTGCTTTTGTGCTTTGGAAACAACAGTTTCAACAGTGCTAACTGCTGCTGCTGATAATCCACGTCCATATATGTTAATTTCTTAAGTCACATTTCATCCTGCAGGTTTTTCTGCGAGATGCCTGAAGGCACCACAGCGACATCGTTCAGTATAGACGTAGATAAAAGTGATCCTGCATCATTGTCTCCTCACGTCTTGTCCTATCCACATCTGGGGAGCAGGTTTGAACTGCATCCCTAAAGTTTCTGTTGCTTTGAGTCTAACAGATGATGAACCACCATGTGTTCAGTCCTGTTGTACGGAGTCTCACTGCTGCCTTCGGAAGCAGCTGCAGGCTGACTGACTCCTACATACTGACAAAACGATCCCTTAAGTAAAAGTTCAACCAGGGAGACTGTTGCTGCGAGTCATTCCTTAAATGTATGACTACTAACCGATGAGTCTACTTTTTTACTCCTCCATTATCCAAAAGGAAGTCGACACCTCACCTTTCTGGTGCGTTCAGTGCAGCGGGTTTGGTGGCCCTTCCTCCACCCGCCGCCACCAGATGGTCCCCTAGGCGGAGGTAAGCCCCCCGCTCTCACCTCCTACCCTCGACTGGATCTGAGACCCGACCGGTGGCCGGATCGTGGACGAGGGCCAACAAGAAAGACTGTTCTACAGAGACACATTACCATCTCCGTCAAACTATTTAATGACTGTACATCCTTTACATGCTTCCTAAGTCTTTCGACTCTGACTCGAATGGACAGGAAGTCGGAAACGCTCTATTGTGGGGCGTGTGGTGGCGGGGTTCGGTAGAATAGATGACGATGGTTGCATATATTGTCAATGTTGCACTCCCACAGTCCAACAGATCTCCATGTAGGCCCTGCTTTGAATGAAGGTCCGTAAGTAAAGACACATCCCTGTATAATCAACTGGAAATTATTGTCACACTCAGGCAAACTTCTGCAGGCAAATCCCTCCGTGTTTTCAGCTTCTTTCCATGCAGACGTCTGAATAAAGGATTGATAACAAACACAAAAGAAAAAGCAGTGCAAAAAAACCCCATTGCATTCAGAACAGAGCAGCAAACAGTCGTTAGTAAGCCCTGAAAGCTCGTATGTGCCTCGGTGTTTCACAGAAAAACAGGAAGCCTAACGCAACTTACTAACAGCAAATTTGTAATCAGGATGACTGATGGCTTCCGCGGGGACCGAGTTTACTTAAGGAGCATGACATTTCAGCTCTAAACAAGGTATCACTCACTTACGGCCTCGTCGTCACACACACACAGTCGCACATCACACTCCCAACCTGGTTTTGATTGCCTTTTCTCCCACCAGTCTATTTGACTGGCCGTCACTGTCTCCGCCGTGATGCATGTTTCTCTACAGACGTCAGTATTGCTTCATGTCTGGTTCCCCCACTGGACTTTCTCTGCACTCCAATTAGGTTTGTCACTCAACTACTGTGGATGGGATTAAGAGGAAAGACAGAACGGGAGCGAGGAAGAGTGAGGAGAGAAGGGGGGGGATAAAGAGGGTGAGGGAGTTAGAGAGAGGGGTTAGCGCAGCTTATAAAAATACAGGGTGAGGACAAGAATGTGAGGCAGAGCAATAGAGAAGGAGAACGAGAGCAAAGGGAAAAGAGAAAATAATAGTGAGTGCAGGCAAGGGGCCAGGATTGAACAGCTGGATTTGGCCTGGAGGAATTCTGAATAATGTGCTTCCATTAAAGCAGGATTCATAAACTGACTGTCCTTCCTTCTCCTCCCCTCAACTCGCTGCGTATTTCCCCCCTGTTTTATCCTCTCTGCTTTAATATCCCCATAACATGCATACTTGCATACTCCCCGCGACAGATTTACGGCTCGCCAAACCACAGCTGGGTAATAGGGGCAATGCCGCCTTATACGCCGGTTAGTGTAGCGTACAGTAAAAATGACAAAGAGGTAAATGTTTCCTGTGAAGATGTACAACCCTGTTGCCTTTAGGCAGCTCCGTGTACAGTAATACGGTATAAATATTTGATAGGTCAGATGCTGTGTGCATATTATGTTGATGGTGTTGTTGCTGCAGCAAGGGAGCCATGGCGATAAAAAACAGCAGGAGGAAGGAGACCCCCCCCCCCCCCCCCCCCCCCCCCCCCCCCCCCCCCCCCCCCCCCCCCCCCCCCC
>CAAKHC010005193.1:17011-31784 GCA_901007825.1 Macroramphosus scolopax | reverse complement strand
ACACACACACACCACCCCCCCCTCCTTCATCGCCTTTCAGCGTCTTTGTCACAGCCCCTTTAATCGCACCAGCAGGACTGTTGCAGAGTAAATCAGCTGACCTGACCTACTGGCTGCCTGAACGTACGAACTACTGAGTAACAGCAGAGATTTTACAAAGTGTAACCTTCTCCTATTAACCCAATAACAATAAGTCACAGACAAATTTGTTTGTTTGTCTGTTTTTGTCTGTCGGCAGGATTAGCAGGGTGTTTTTTCATGAGACCTGGTGGAGGGTCGGAGGGATGGAGGGGTGACGAGCAGGCCGAGGAGGAAACAATTACATTTGGGAGCGGATCCAAATCCTGGCGCTGTTATTCTCTTAACATTTTGAGATAAGACATTCAGCTGATGGAATAATCAGAGAAATGGCCACACAATTTACTCTTCATGTGTTATTATAAGTCTGAATGCTGATACTCAGTCACACAATAACAAACCAACTATCAAGCTTCTTTGCTCGCTGCATTTCTCATATATATAAATATATAAAATTATATATTATATAATGATGTTCATGATATATGATATTGTCCCTCATGATTTAAAATGAAGGTGATAGCAGTTACTTTTTTTTGGGTGATGAACCAGAGATTAAAACTTGTCTCACTAACAGCTAAGCAGTTAGCGTCACCATGGCGACCGCTAACCGCTAACTGCAGCTGAACACACACAGCTGATTCAGGTCAGCTGATTCTCTGACGTCCGTGGTTTTTAAACGGACTAACTTCTGTTTGAACTCCTTTCATTGATTAAACACATTGTTTTAATCGTGTATCGATTCGAGCCACGAGCTGGACAGTGTGATTTAAATATGGTGCCGGTCAAACAGTGGGTTTTAATATAAAATGAAAATATCACACCAGAGGATGAACCAACGTATCCGATCATATGGTCTTTTTTTTAAATGAATATTTCCTTGTTTCCAAGTACAACACATCTGTATGTTCTATCAGAGTATCAGCCCAGGATTACATAATCTGTGCAACCTTAATTAAAAAGATATTTATGCTTCTTTCTGGACATTTCCATTAACTCTTGAGGAAGTGTATCGTTGACCTTGTCGGAGATCTGCGCGCCTGGAGTGCAGTTAAATCAAAGAGAATGTCTTGTGAAGATGGAAAGTCCATGAAACAGGATGAAAACAGCTCCATCCTCACAAGGATTGAATCATCTTTATCGGATCAGTCCATCAGTTCATGCACGGAGGAAAAGGATGAAAGTGTTATATTACTTTCCATTTACTATTTTCTTCCACACCATCCTCTGGAGATCATGCACGTCGGTCTCCGTCTCCGACACTCATCCTCGCTCAGCCACAGATGAAACCGCCTGTCTGCTGAGCGCAGTAACCACCTGCCTCGGTTTGATCCGACGCTGCCAGCAGCGCTCTGAATAGATGCCATGCATATTTGAGCCCACACGTTTACCTCTCACGAGCTCACCCTCTCCACAGTGCAGCGGCTGACCTGACAGATTCTTAATTCCCGTGAGGAAACGTTTCCTCTTTCACTTCAGCGTACTTGCGTCAAGAGGGGGCAAGTCATTAGCTGGGACTGTTAACCCGACTCTCTCAACAGTCACACCATCTGTGGGAGCTCTCGGTTGCATAAGGCCTGGCAGATATGACACCTCCGTAAAACCTGTTCCCTTTTTTTTTCTCTCCCATTGTTTCATCCTGCTCTCTCCAAAATGAACTTTTCTAGATCTCCTCTGATTGCCTTTGTTGGCTGTGACCTCACTCTGTTCCGTAATTGTCTTTTCATGATTTCATGCTCCTCCGTCCCCGCTAACAACTCCCCCTTCCCTCTTTTTATCTACATATTTCCTCTCCTCCCTCCTGTCATCACCAACAGCTGACACGCCAGACCGTATCTGGTGGTGACACTTCACCCACGCCGACCCAAGACTAGCCCATGTGGGAACTATAGAGCAAGGGCCAAGTCCGGGGCTTCTGTTGGGGGGCCGAGGCCAGCAAGATGGCCCTAGTCATCATAATCATTAATTGCCTGCTGGTCCTTCTGTCCTCCGCCTCCTCCCTCTCCTCCTGCTTTTTTTGTCCTCCTCATGTCATGGCCACACGGCACGCGTATCAGCTGAGCCCAGGATGATCGGAGTCAACGGGGTCAGGTGGCAGACGCCTGGTTAATTCTCCTGAGGCTGCAGAGTGCTTGCGTCGTCTCATGCAAACGGCCGCTGCGATGCACAGACGGATATACACTCAGAGAAACACATGCACGGCGCTCGCTGCAGAAAAAAAACAACACTCATGGAAAGGACTGAAGTTTTTCGGGAGGGGACGGCGGGCGATGAGGATGATGCGGCACTGGGTCAGTCAGACAAACAGATAAATCTGTATCAAGAAGGAGGAGGGGAAGATTATAAAACACATGACCAGATGGAGGGAGAGATCACCCTATTATGTAGATCCTTCTAACCCTCAGCCCTGTCTCCTCATGCATATATACCTTTACATTATTCAGGAGGTTATAATGAGAGTAACCGAATGTGGGGGTTATAAAAATGGTCTGTGGGCGGTTTGGATGGCAGAAGGTGGGCCACAGGTGTACAAGCCGCAGACTTATTCTTCTGTTTGACCTCTCATTATCACCCCCGAGTTGGGATTCATTATTGTCCTATGTCCTTGGGTGTTCGGGGAGCAGCGTGGTGTGTCTGTCGACCGCAGTCTGTTCACGAGACAGTCTGTCATCCACCATTGGAGAATAAATTATATCCACATTTTGAAATCTATTATCGTCCGCTCATCTGTTTGTCTATTGTGTTTGCCTGCCCATCTCTTTCCCTTTGTTTCATCCCATACCTGATCCCTTTTACCCCTCGACCGATACGCACAGTTTGTTAAATTGTTTGGCAGGTGGGCACTCGGAGAAACGATCGTTGAACTCCACAATCGTCATTCATCTGACTGTCACTTCGGATTGAAGCCTTATCAAACTCCCACTGCCACATCTGCATATCATCTCTCCTCATCTCACTCTCCATTTGTCTTTCTGTTTGTTCGTCATCACATCATCTGTCCCTCCGCCAGCATGTTTCCGGACAGCCTGCAAAAGAGAGGCCTGGTCTGTTGTTACAGAGGAACAGGTGGGGCCAGCTAACAGTCAGCACATGATTGAAACACACACACACACACACACACACATAAGCTGCAGGGAGGAGGGCAGTCAGTCGCTCAGACACTGGCCCATATGGTAGACCTCTGGAGCTGTTGCCCTTAGCAGGGCAGGGGAGGGATGGATGGAGGGATGCGGTGATGGTTGGAGGACGGCAGGAGCAGGAGGACGCAGAGGGAAGCGGGGGGAGGTTGAAATTAATCAGCAGGCCACCCCAACTGTCCACCGTCTTTGGGGAGTTGAGACATGCATATATGTGGCTGATTGAGGCAGAAGTGGGGGGGATTTTAAGTGTGTGTGTTTGTGTGTGAGGAGGGGGGGGGGTGTATTCTATTCAATTGTGTGATTGCGAGACAGAAAGAGAGAGTGTATTCACGGTTTGAATGTCCTTAAAAAACAGTTTCTTACTAAGTTGAGTGACAATAAATATGTATATTTATATTTTTTATATCTTTATATGATCATTATTTGAACATTTACAATAGTTTTCTCTTCACTTCTATCACGGTTAGTGGACAGTGGCAATGTAACAATGGTTATGTTGTACTTACATCCATGATGTTGATTAAGGGGAGAATTGATCTGATATTGATATAAACAGCCTTTAAACGTGCTGACGAATCAGCACTGGAACCTCAGCGAAAGGTTCTATTGAGTAGAGGCAGATTAATAGAATAAGTGTCCCCCAGCCTCTTACAGATGACTCGCTCCTCCTCTGGACGAGCAACCTTTCCATTATATTCACGACTACTTCAAAAACTACAACTGTATTTTGTTTTTGTTTTTCATGAGGGGACGTCTATTCTCGTGAGTGGTCCTCAACAAATCTTTCATTGAAGCTTTGAACAAAAAAAAAAAAAATGAAGGCTTGGTTCTGTGAAAGATAAGCCGGCCACCTGCCGCTCACATCACAAAGGCAAAGACTGACAGATGTATAGACAGGAGGTCAGATGGTTCACTTTGTCATAGTGCTAAACATCATTAAGTAGAAACATTGGGTCAAACACTGTCGTTGAAGCCTCTATTCAGTGCCGCTGAGCTCTTTAGATGCGTCGTTCAACGCGTGCCGAGTGTCCCTTGTCTGAACTAATGGCTGGATGACGGTGTGATAGGTGACCGACTTGCACTTTAGTGAATATTTAGCTACAACAGCATTAATTTTAGTCCTAGCTGCTTAACAAGAATATAATTGATATGTGATTAACACCAGCAATGACAGAACTGGCTGGTGGTGTTTTCACCTTGTGAGTCTGTGTGTGTGTCATCAAGGAAAAATGTGCTTCTGGAGAGACGTTTGGCAGGTATTTATAAGTCTCTGTCACACGGACACGCACACACACAGGCACACACACACACACACACACAACATTAGATTATATACTGTACATTTTTACTTGAATACTATTTCTTGAAAAATATAAACAAGCTAACTGAGCAAGTAAAAAAGGGTTATGTAGTAGCAGTATACTGCACACACATATGAATTATAATCAATGACACAGGCCATGTGGAGGAAGACTTATTATTATAGCTGTCAAAGTTGTTTTGTCATCATACCATTATTACTGCAAGTGGAAACATGTGTACATTTATGTCCTTATCATAGTGATTGTAAAGACAAGACAGGAAACAAGAGGCCGCAATCTAACCGCAGACATTCGGTAACGAGGCCTATAATTTGATACAAGTGAAAACATTTGTTGATTTCTTTTCCAACCAGAAAGGCTCATCTTTGCTTTCTCTTCTTCCAACCCAACCTGACCTGATTACCAGCACACATCATTTCTACTGGACATGTGGTTGAATATATTAATTTAATAACTGCAGTGCGTCTAATCCTATAGGACAGATTATGGTTGTGTGGAGGTTGATGGCAAACCAATTGTATCTTTAATCTTATGGTCAAGAGATTATTCTATATAATGTAGGACATATATTATAATATACTATATATATATTATTATTCTGTGAGGTGTACAGTAAGAAGGTCAGGGGGGATTAGACTCCGTCTGTCTGTTTTGAGAGCAAACGATGCAGATAGCTTGTATGAGGTAAATTCATTGTTGTCCTTAAATGGATTTTTTGACTGGATTTTATTCCTTTAGATTTTTTAATATACAATATATAGCAGAATGCAATGTTCAAAGATTTCCCCACATCTTTCAAATAAGGCATTTCTTACTGTTTAATAAATATTCCATTTACGATTTGTTGCTTGGGCTGTTTTTGTGTTAGAAACTTAATGTGACAAATTCAAACTCCAGTTACATTTTTAGCTATTTATAATATGATGCACATTACAGCAGCATACTTATATAAGTCACTCATATTGTGATGAAAATCATATCAAATACATCTTCTTGTTGTAGAATTATATAATTTTATATAGTAAGAGATCTGAGCTTTCAGTATACTGAAAAAAGTGAGCAAAGGGTTAATATTCTATGTCAGATACTGAATGTATCTGTTTTACATTCCCACAAATACCTGCATTTCTGTAATGCAGAGATTTGATCACTAGGGGGCGACAGATGATCGACAATCTACCATTCAAAAGAAAGTGATGAATATTGAGAATATTCAGTGATGCATTGTGCTTAATGGCTACATGAAAAAAAAAAAGAATTTCAGGGAATAGAGATATTTGCAGTTAATATGAAGGACATTAAAGGTGCGTTAGAGGTTAGTTTATAATCGATCTGCTTAGCTGCCTTTGGGCTTGCCTGGTCCTCCAATAAATCAACAGATTAACATGTGTGTGTAGTTTGACCAATTTTCCGCCAAATTTCCAAACTTGTTTTCATTAAATGGAGCAATTCCTCCTCATCAGCCCACCCAGAAGATGAGTGTTTTGCAAAATTAGGTGCTGGAACTTCTTTGCTGTTTCACCTGCTGTGAAACAGATGCAGCACAGGCTGCCACACACACAGCCGATGGGTGGGAGATTAAGCCCCTACATGCTGATGTAATATAGCACAGGAAAAATGGACTGCTTGATCAGCTCGTTTCAGTGACTAACACACGTTGTTAATGTCTACTCAGTGAAATAAAGTGCAGCTCTGCTGAGTCAAGAAATACTGTGCAGTAGGTTGAGGATCAAAGTTGTATGGTGATAGCCTATTACTGCTCGATCATTGCCAATCATCTAATTGAAAGCTTTTTCATTGCTTCCAATGTATGTCCAGTGTTCGGAATACATATTATTGAAAGAAAACAGACACTGAAGATGAATGAGTTTTATTTGCTTTGGATAACTGAACATGCACCAGAGCTTGTCCAAAGCAATATTATGGTAAATCCTATTAAATGACTAACAGATAAGATGGATGGAAGACAACAAATCTAAAAATAGTTTTCAAGATAAAGTCTGATGGAATGGAAATCAAGCTGGAAATTGAGTCAAATGGATTTAAAAGGATAATGGATTACAGCTGGTTTTCACAAAGTTTGACTGAAAATGATGCATTTGAGAAGCACCCTTATCCAAAGCAACAAACAATACTATGAATGTATAGTAGTATGCTAAATTGTGATGCCAACTTTGACCTATTGACAATTTTAGTCGGGGTCAAGGACCTCTGAACTGACACGGATTCGAACACAGACCCCATCCGAGGAGGTTTTGTCTTGTAGGTGTTTCATTACAGGAAGTGTATGTTACAAATGACAAATGATTCCCCGTCTTTGAGACACACGGCTTTAGGCAACTCCTTTAAAACCCCACTGAAGGGAAGCTTGAGGCAGCCTTCAGAAAATGTTTCACTTTACCTTTATGTACTTTTTTACTGCTCTTCGAACAGAAGTAGTTTAACCTAATCTTTCATGGAAGCTGTCATTATTTTCCCAACACTTTTTCAAGTTCAAATCAACATGAATGCCATTTTCCTCGTGAATCATAATTTGAGTGGGATAAATAAGCAATTGAAGTTACTTGAGTTTAGGCTTTCCTTCAACTCAGTCTGACAGCAGGGTTCAAACTGAACAAGATTTGTGGATTTCACGCCTGATATAAAGAGCTCGGTTTTATTTACTTCATGTCTGTGTAAATCAGCGCACTGATTTTTTTTTTTGTCGGATGGGCACATTGCGAATTACGTCCGTGGTTCTGGTTCAATGCACTCAGAATAAATAAATAAATAAGTAAATTAATCAAAAAGTTAATTACGTGCGAGTCCACCGCGCACAGTTCATTAACGGAAGGACTCAACAAGCACTTCTTTGAACTTTTAGTGTGTGTGTGTCAACACCGCTGCTAATCGTATCACCCCCAATTAACTTTACTTCTTCCTACTGGATGAACCTCTTCGGAGAGAGAGAGGGAGTGTGTGTGTGTTCATGCCCCCTACCCCAGCCCTCCACCCCCCTATCTCTTTACAGGACTGCCAGCCTGTCTAGAGTTATTCCAGGAATGCGATGAACATGGCTGCCGCGATGAAGGCGCAGAAAACGGGACTGCTGGAACTTCGAGTGACCGTGGACCGCTGGATCCGGGTGTTGGCCACGCTTACCGAGGACACGCTCACCGTGAACCCCGGGGAAGGTGCCGAAGAACCACCGAAGCCCAATCCGAATCCCACGGGGGCTATCAACGGAGACCCCCCGAACCTCAGCTCGTCCCCGGTCCCAGAAACCATCACCAACGTGAAGCGTACCGTGCGAGTGACCAAGCAAGATGTTGGAGGACTTGGAATTAGTATCAAAGGTGAGAAAAACAAGTCTTAAAAACTATTTTAAAACCCGCCCGAGTCGCCGCCCGTTAACACAAGTTGTGGTCAGGAGTTCGTCTGTCACTGACGTCGAAAACGTGCCTGTTAACTTCAAACTAGCGTAAACTCTTCACAGTTAATGTCCGGGGAAAACACCCAGTTTGTTAACCCTATCTAAATATTTAACTTGCATACTATTTAATACGGTTGTTTTCACTAAACATTGACAGCTGTTACTCTCTCAAGCTGTGCCTCACCTCAACGGGGAACATTTCAGCGCCCCAGACTCACAGATGACAAGTAGCTAACTGTTAGCTGCCTTGTAAGGGAACATGAATGTTATTTAATGCTACGTAGCCCTCACTTTTGGTAAACAAAAGTCTCTTAAATATGCCCCTTAACTTGTGTGAAACTTAAATCGTACATGTTTACATTACAAAACCTTTACTTCCTAAATAAAACCCCAGCTGTTTCAACCATAGACTGTGACTATGGTTTCAAGTTGGGGGTTACTGGAGGACTGCACATCTCTAGGAAGGTCCATGTAGTATTTCCTGAGAAATGTATCAAAATACCCCAAAATTTAGTGGTAGTTTGCTTGACAAATGTTGCATCCCTCCGCCAAGTTTCATGACATTCGGCTAGTTTTTGAGTAATCCAACTGACAAAAAGTCACTCGCTATCCTTGCTAATGGATAAGTCATATGTTCAATAACTACCCTGAACCTAACTTAACTTTATCTATATGGTTGCATCAATCTGAAATTTGGATTTTTGTTTTTTATCTATTTTTTTCCCTTTATTGCCTGGGAAACAAAGACATTTTATAAAACTAACACTGGAGAACTGGAGCGTCCAGTGTGTAGGATCTAGTGACATCTAGCAGTGAGGTTGGAGATTACAGTCCCTCACCTCACCTAGCTAGCAGAGAAATTATCATAAATTATCACTAAATTCCTCGAAATAAGGCTATTCAAATTGCTCCACTACTCATTCGGATTTTGGAAAACTTCATTGACCTCCTCAGTCAAAATTACTTTGGTAGCCTACAATTGCTCAAACACAGTTGGGAAAGAGGAAATAATTGTCTTACATGATTGAATTCCCACGATAAAGATGATGAAGGAGCAGTTTGTCGAATGAAACAACGCGGGTCCCGTGGAGGAGGACCCACACCCTGTGTAGATATGGAGCTCATTCTGAGCTAATGGCAACATGATTCTTAGTGTAAGGAGATAATACACTAATGAATCATAGGATTAGGTAGGTAGGTAGGTAGATACTTTATTTATCCCAAGGGAAATTCAAGATTACGCTCGCTTTGATTGAACACAAATTCAAGCGTACAAAAACCCTCATTCACATGACAAGAATAATTCTTTACGGTTTCTAAAGCTATACAACCACCTACCTACTCAATGAAGAGGCTAATGTCAACAGATACGAACCTATAAACTTTGTCCAGTCGCATTAGGAGTAAATCCATTGCTATATCTAAAGTCTCTAAAAAGACCTAATTTGGTGATTAAGTGGGCAGCTCATGTTGCTGTTGCTACATTATTGCCCCTATAACATCTTAATGGGAAAAGGCTGTGACCTCTACATCTTACAAACTTGGCTTACATAACTTTTTTGGCCTGCACGGCAGTCTGTAAAAGACTTTTCCTTGTCCTGTTTCAGTGAACTGCAACAGGCTATTATCGCAGTAGAGATTACAATGTGAAGGAGACTGGGGTGGGTTACGCATTGGGGAAGGGGTGATGTGGAAGTTGGGATTTGTTCCTCACATAGGGTTTGCGAATCATGACGCACAATCACAACAAACATCATCAAGATGCTGCACTGTGTGGGGAAATATGGTCCTGTATTCTATAGATATAGATGTGTATGCATTGCTTTTGTACATGTATGTATGCAATTTAAATAATTGGCTTCCTTCAAAGGGCCTGCAGTCCGCATGTATCGGCAAGACGCTGGCCAAGTGATTAGTTGATGGACAGCCGTGGACTATTGTCATGTTGTTATGAGGGCGCATCATTGTAGCTGGTGGTGACATGTTAATTTCAGTTCCCCCACCACTACCACCCCGTCGCTATCGCAGCCAGCCTCTAATGACATAAATGTAATGTCCATCTCTGTGGAAATTGTGGGCTTTGAAAATAAGACAGCATGTTATTAAAACAAAATCATTGCTGGCATCCTGCTGGCTTGACATTGTTGTGATGCTGGTTGTTCAAAGGCGGCTATGAAGAGAGGGTCGAAAAGGATGTAGCAGCGGGATAAAAAGAGAAAGGCACAAACCAAACATGAAATAGTACAGTCAAAGAAATAAAGAAAAAAGGAACCAAAGAAAGAAAGAAAGAAGAACAGGGCGAAACTTGTCGTGGGCTAGCTGACGCCACAATGTGAACAGCTGAGAGGAGCAGCCCACAGCAGGCAGTTGTCATTGGCCAAGGATGAAAGCTATGTGGCTGGGATTGGAGTACTCAACCCGTGTTAATTTTAGGGAGCCCACCCCAGCTTTCAGAAAGCATGGAGGCAACCTTTACTCACACATGTCTAAATTTATGAGAAAGGGCTAGGAAGGGAGACTTGAGGTCTCTAGACAGGCCTGCGATCTGGGGAGGGGGGGGACGGACACACACACATAGACTGTATAAAATTACTGCACTTGGTTGCGTCAGCTAGTTGGAATGTTATATCGAATAACTTAAATCTGAGTTTAGACAGGTTATCAATTGTTCTGGAACTTTTAGTGAACTTCCAGTCATGTAACTTAAATGAAATAACACAACTTTTTTAGCATTCTTATTCCTGTGGTGGGACTTCATGCAAGCTCAAATCTATGGTCAAATTTAAAGGGCAAATATAAAACCATACTTTGGTGCATAAAAAGGCTTTTTGTCGTAGGCCCGCTAAAATTTTCTTATAGGTAAAATTCTTCTCTGCAAACAAGGTTCAGGTGCAGTGTTACATAACACATCTTGTGGGTTTGTGTGTGTATGTGTTTTACCTTATTCTATTATTTAAAATGTGTGTTTACTCTGTGACTTCACATTCACCTGGAGTATGGAAGGTATTTTAAGGTTTGTGTGAAGTTGTTGTTACTTTCTGTTGTGTTTCCTTGTCGCACTACTTGCATGCAAAATACAGGACCCTGTCTCGCCTAAATGGAACAGGGCCATAATTAATGTTATTAATTACACCCCTGCAATGACACGTCAAAATGGCTGCTGTCAAGAGGGCCTATTGAAGGTGAAGTTATATTGCGGATTTTGTTGAATTGTTTGAAAGGAGCCTTATTACAACAAACTTATTTTTGGCACAAAGTTATCTATTCGGTACATGGCAGTGTTGGAAAAAGCAGAACCATTTATTTACCTGTCACTGGAAGCTCCGTTGAATCCACCCCACCCCCCCCTCCTGTCAACTGAGTGACAGGTTGCCAGATGGAGGTTGCAGAGTTGTGTTTGACATGAAAAGGTGGAGGAAGAAAGGTAGCAATGGGAAAATAATATGTCAGTATCAAGGGTTGTGTAGGAGTAGTAGACATATTGATGGTGTTTTCTTTAAACCGTATGTCGAGTGTCCATGTCAATAAGAGGTATGTGAAATTGGAAGATAAAATGCAACAGCAGAGGAATGTAGTAGTGTTGTCAAAGCAGAGGATGAGTATTTTTCAATCAACCACCCCGTGGATCATTTTGGCACAGAGTCATTCTGACACCAATGTCACCTCCTTATCACTTTGACTGCAATCCAAAAAAAATGTCTTGTGCCCACTTGTCCAGCCATTTACTTTGAATGGATGTTTGGCATAAATTACCACCTTTCATCAAGTAAAAGGAGGTAGCGCTGCAGTGGGAAATGCTTTAGGGAGCACTTTATTAGCATGGGTTTGGAACATGAGATATTAGCTTGTCAGTTTTAATGAAACTAAAAGGTCACTGACCATATCTTGCCCTGGCAATCATTGTTGAAGTATGCAAGATCCTGTATCTATTCTGCATCAGTAATCTTGGATTGTTTCCAATTTAATTACTTGTAGAGTTGGATCAGCAGCCCAACAGTAGTGTGGTATGCACTGGAGGTTTTGACTAATATAGTTATAGCCCAGAATAGCATGTATAACCCGCTGAATAGGGGCGATTGATTGTTTTCCCATTGCCAGGAGACAAGCTGACATTTTTGTTTCTTTTCCAAGTGTGTCAACTTCAACATCATGAATGCGGCGGCAAGCGGCTGGTAGACATGCATCAGTCGCTTTACATTGTATCTGCAGGTTGATGCTCCAATTATTGTCGAAGCCTCCAAGGATTCTCTCTGAAGCTGAGACGAGTTACGTTTCTGGGGTGATGCATTTCTGGCTGTACCGTGTGGCTAGGCTAGTTCATGATTTTGATACTTTTAATAACATACATGATAAAGCCACCAGCATCGCTCGAATCTGAAATTTCTATCAACAAATCATGATTCAGGGACTCAGTAAGTACAGGGGGTAATACTCTGTCATGGAGCAAATGAAAATCTCAGCCACTGAGTGGTCAAGTAGTAAAGCTCTCTTTAGTGACATTTTGATTGACATGTATAGTAAGAGTTTGTTTTTTTATTTTTTATTTGAGCATCTTTAATCCCCAGGAATCGACCGAATGAAGCAACCTATATAAGAACTACTTCAAATGAATTAAACCAGATCCTCCTGTTTTAGATAATTTCTCCCTAGCCTGAAGGCCACAGTCAAACTACCAGCTGAAATTAATGACAATATTCCTCATGAGGAGTGGAAGCCAATAGCAGGGGGCAGGTCCCTCAGTTTACTAGCTGACCTTCATTTAATGAGAGAGAAAGGCAGGTCGAGGAAGAGTTAGTACATGCGGCCTTTCAAACTGCAATTTAGATTCCTAAGTTGCCCTAAATGCCTATATATGAGCTTTTTGACATGCTGTGTCCTTTTGTCTGAATATACTAGTTATATATGACATGTTTATTAATTAGGTCAAGCAGAATCTATAACAACTGTAAACAGCAGGTTCTTTCCTTGCAGGTGGAAAGGAGAACAAGATGCCAATTCTCATCTCCAAGATTTTTAAGGGCCTGGCGGCCGACCAAACGGAGGCTCTTTATGTTGGTGACGCCATATTATCTGTCAATGGTTATGACTTACGGGAGGCCACACATGATGAGGCTGTGCAAGCCTTGAAGAAGACAGGCAAGGAAGTCATCCTTGAAGGTAAGATATTTTTCCCTTCAGACTGAAAGCTAAATCGTTGTCGGATAGCAGCCTTCCTTTTATTGTCGCCTTTCTGTTTTGTCTCAGCTTTGCTGCAAAGATATTGCGCAGAGTGACAGTTAAGTCAAAGTTAAGTCAAAGACATGATTTCAAAATATGTTGCAACTATCTCCGCTGAGCACATTTCTCCAGCACCATAAAAGACAGTCAACTGTTTATCTCATGAAAAAGTGGAAATACTTCCACCGGCCTTTTCTACACAACCAAATAGATAATGTATATACATTTGTTTTGGTAAATTTCTCCTAGACGTGGGTTGTTTGTCTCACGTGGGTCTACGATGAACTAAGAGAGAGGATCTGTTAAACCACACTTTGATCACACATCCAAGGAAACATCCGAATAATGAGCTGCCCGAAACAGCGAGCAATCAAAGACTCAAAATCAAACATTAAACACTGATACAAAGTGCTCTTACTTCATATCAGAACGGGGATGTGGAGACGTTATGGATAAGACCTGCTGTGCATAGAACAGGTTTTGCAGTGGAATCAGCAGGTGTTTGCAGTTCTTTTCCCTCTTGCTCCTGTCATTAGCTACCAGAGAACTAAACTGCTTCTGTAACGTAGAGTTCTGCTCATGAACCGTATGTCTCAGTCACATTCTCTCTCATTCATACTTTTGTCATTGTTTTCATCTGTTTCGTCTGTTTGTGAGAGTGTTTGTGCTCGCTAATTTGTTTGAAAACATCTGTCCTCTCAACAAGTGTGAAACAACACAGTGAATCTAAGATGAGATCTTCAGTTGAGACGACAACAAAAAAAGGACTAAAAATATTCGTTCCTCTTGCCAACTGATTGCATCACAGGAATGTCGCAAAATGACATCAAGTCTTTGGGTTCAATGGTAAATCCAGTCTCGATAACAGTACAGCGTGTTTAAAGGTGCACTTTGTAAGTTTTAAGTGCCAAACCAACAGAATGAGGGTGGGAATACAAGATGGCTGAAATGAGATTACCTCTTAGGGTGTCGTGGCCCTTAGAGACAGGATTCAAGATATTATACTGGAGGTTTTAAACCGGCAGTTGATAGTATATATTGCTATTGTAAAACCCTTTTTTTGTTGTTCTCACTACCTTTCTGTTGATCTGCAACTGATGTGGTTAATGTGTTTTGAGGCTTTTTACAGAGATGGTAAACAGTTACGTTCTGAGTAGACTTCAAACCATGTAATTCTAATTGAAAACATTATGTACAAACAATCCTCTCTCAAACTGGGAGAAGAGAGTATTACCATTTTATTTTATTGGATCCAAAACCATTGATTGATGATAGAATAGCTTCAGAAAACAGCAGGGAAAGTAGAATTACTCAGTACATGAAACATGGCTTTTCATTTTTTTGGGCAACACTGAAAATAAGTGTTACCACTTTTGTGTGTGACAGCGTTTCTGTGGGGTTATGTTGCACAGGTGGCTGGCGTCAGTAACTTCAGTCAGCGGAGCAGAAACACCCAGAGCTTCAGCCAGGGGAAATCATTGCAAATCCCCATGCCTTACTTGTCCACAGTCAGGCAGAAAAGTGTTGATATCAGACAGCTCAGCCAGCGCTGCTCTGTGATCCGTCATGTCAGGAATCATTTCATGCACCCCCCCCCCCCCCCC